>JAMKCH010012459.1:0-28023 GCA_023653785.1 Ophioderma brevispina | reverse complement strand
CTAGCCAATTACCAATGCAACTGTGCAAAAAATGAAACAATTTTTTAGAGAGAGTTAAGTAATTTTTAACAAGTTGGTGTTCTGTGGTTGTTTACTGTTTATTTTTGATTAATTCTATTTAATCTGGATCTGCAAAGCAAGCATATTTTTTTTAAATAAACTGATTACTTTGACCTTAAATATGACAAAGGATTTAAAATGCTCCAATTAGTCTTGCCAAGGATGTCCCAGGGGCTATTGGCATAGACAGAATTTGCTTAGCTCTGCTTGTCAAAACAGGTTGCAAAACAATATTACTAACAAATAATAACATGGTCAACTTGTCACTTAAAGATGAGTGACCAGATCAGGGTCCAATATTTTTTTTCTCCCTTACATAGAAGCATATCACCTACAAGAATAGTCTTTAAAAGAGACCAGCATCGCTGAGAGACTGCAATCTTGGCCAAAAGTGTTGGAACACTTGCCCCCCCCTCTCCCCCTAGACAATGTTGAATCCTGAAATTTTGTTCTTGCCACCCTGCAAGAACCCAACATTGATTGGCGGGGATAGGGAGGGGTGCATGGATAGAGAATGCTCCAAGCCTCCCAACCCAAGTTGACATGATTTCCTATATATCTCTTTAAGAGAAATACGGCAAATAATCGGGGCAAAAGAGCAGTCGTGTTCCAACACATTTCGACCGAGATTGTGTCTGCAAAGTGAAAAATAATCATCTAATTTTACATTTTTCCTCATAACTTCTTATTTATGACAGCTATTACAACGAAATTTCAGGTGCACAAAAAATAAACATATTGGCTTACGTCCTTGCATGGAAAATGAAATCAGCGGTCAACTTAGGGAGTGGTCAATAAAAATGTACTCATAGCATATTTGGGCTTAAAGTCGTCCATATAGACAGGAAAGGCTCTGAATTTAGTGGGTGTTATTACTAAATTGAAAAAATAAATAGTAAAAGCGTAATCAATAAACTTCCACGATGTTACAGGAGCAATATATTACACGTGATTACTCATTATAAGCAAGAAAACTCCAAAACATTCATGGCGCACCTTCTGCATTTGGTATAATGAATAGGTCTATAGGTATGAATTAAACAGTAGTGGAGTTCATGTGGAGAGATGATGATGATGATGATGATGATGATGATGACGATGATGATAATGATGATGATGATGACGACAGCGACGACGACGACAGTGTACTTTCCGCGGTACAAAGTGTCTTATTTTTTGTTTAACAACTCAATATTTATTTCATAAGTATAAATATTCACAATAAATAAAATTTAGAAGCCACATTAACTAGAAAAAACAAATTTTAACATGTTAAATACCTTTCATATAGGGTTACGCGCTTTATATGATACATAGGGACAAGCTTTACATTTCAAATGAAAATAGCCGAATTCCAAATGGCAGGAGTTGCTTTCGAACCTCAAAACTCCCGCTTGTAAGGCGAAATCTTTGCCTCTAAGCCATTTCGCTCTTTACATAATGATGATGATGATGAGGAGGAGGAGGAGGAAGATATGAGGATGATAATGAGGATGAGGATGATGATGATGATGAGGAGGATGAGGAGGAGGAGGAGGAGGAGGAGGAAGAATCATCTATAAACATGCCTAGATAAATTGGGTATAGCTCTACAAGTTTGACTGAAAACAGTTGTAAACAAGCCATTGTTACACGTGAAGTGATCCTTTATCAACTGATTACATAATTTCACCTTGTCCATGACATCGATAATCCATGGTAAAATTCTATTTTCAAGAATAAATGATCTCTAAAAATTGTTCTTTAATTAAAAATCGAATGCTATACCACGGTTAACCATATGAAAAAGATCATGACTCCTGTTAGTCTCTATTGTTAATATGGTGTCGTGGCATCATCATTGATTTACATGTGTAGGATTTGGTATACCGTTGGTCGATTTATTGATTTAAACATATTTTAAGTTTGAAACAAATGATCAGTATGTACAGATCTATTTGGCTTCGAGGCAAAGATCTCGCCTTGCAAGCGGGATGTTCGCGGTTGGAAATCAAGTCCTGTCATTTCGAATTCGGTTATTTTCATTTAAAATTTAACCTATGTATCATGTAAAGCACTTAACCCTATATGAAACGTATTTAACATGTTAAAATCTCTTTTTCTAGTTAACGTATCTTCTAGGATTTACTTGTTGTGAATATTTACACTTATATTTACACTTATGAAATAAATATTAAGTTGTTTAACACAACATAAGACACTTTGTACCTCGGAAAGCACACTATCATATTGCACTCAATTGCTTTTAAACCCATGAATGTAGCTTAAAACGCAATGAAAGTATGGCCTATGCTGATTAAAAGTGAGGCAGGGGGAAAGTGTAATTTGATACTCAGATGAAACATCTTATTTATACTTATATTGTGTACAAGTTTCGTTTCAATATCATTTATCTAATTGAAATGACAGGCAATTAAGTAAAGCATGAAATCCTCTTTCTAATAGTACGCATACAATCTCGGCCAAAAGTGTTGGAACACTTTTATTGGCCTTACTTCAAAATGCCCCCCTCTCCCCCCTAGACAATGTTGAATCCTGAAATTTTGTTCTTGCCACCCTACAAGAACCCAACATTGATTGGTGGGGATAGGGAGGGGTGCATGGATAGAGAATGCTCCAAGCCTCCCAACCCAAGTTGACATGGTTTCCTATATATCTCTTTAAGAGAAATACGGCAGGCAAATAATCGGGGCAAAAAGAGCAGTCATGTTCCAACACATTTCGACCAAGATTGTGGTTTGGAAGCAAAAGTAGAGATTAAAAAAATGGTTGTTACTACTTTTTTGTATTTGTATTTCAGTGGTAAAGAGAAACATACCAAGGGGTACAACATCTAGAGACATCTTTGCAATCATATTTAAGTTTAAGCATGGCTTGGGTAACAATGTTAAGGATATTTAGAATATACATTGTATTAAAATACAGGGGCAGGTCTTTCGATTTTCAACGCCTTCTCATCCTCAACCAAACCACCTACTCTCCTCCTCCACGTGCTTCCTCCATGTCCTCATTGGTCGTCCCCTCCTCCACTTGCTTCCTCAAACCACCCACCTTGAACTTACGAACTAGATCCTTTGACTCATTCCCTTCCTTAAAACTATGTATTTTACATAGCCAAGACCAGCATTGACCAAGTTACGACAAAAAATACTTACAATCCACTGAATTAACACTCCTGTAAAACAAACTTTTTTTCCTCCACAAGGGACCTGCCGTATGATACTTTTGGAATTTCAGATAAATTCCAAACAGTTGACTTCCGTATTTGAGAGCCATTGAAAACCAACACATTCGCACACTCTTTGACTTGTTTGTGTCTGTGTAATAGTGGCAGATGCCATGCAATACTTGTACCCATTTATGGGCCTGAAATGCCAAACAATGTATTCTGTCACATTTAATCCATTTTTAGTATGTGCAGGTAGCATTTAGTTCCCTGTACATCTGTTTGAACTATTTTTTCACAATTAATTATTTGTAGGAGCATTCCTCACATTTGGTTATGCTGAACTTAATGCTATCTGTTATTGGAACATAAACTGGGAAGTGACAAAAAATGGGCATCAGTCTAGGTTAAAAAAGGACCAAAAGTAGGTCTTTTAGATAAATGTTCTCATTAAATGATTTAGACTATTTTCACAGCTGTTGTTTGACCCCTGCAAATTTGTGCCTTTTATTCTTAGGACAATTTTAAAGAACCCCTCGTAAAAATCGAAAAATCTATTTGTGGATCATACCATATAGGCCTACAAAGATCACAATTAATATTTTATTAGTGCCCTCTATTCTAATAAAAAATCTGTGTAAAAATAGATTTCTAAGAAAAATCTTATTTGCTGCCAATGAAATTTTAAAATTACACAGAATGTTGCTAGTGGAATAAATAATTCAAAATCAGTGCCACAAGGCTGTCATTGTTGAATATTTTTTTGTTTTTCTGGTTTTTGGTCATAGTAAATGAGACCTTCACACAGTTGTGTGTTAGACATTACAACCATGTAGACCACAGTGTGAGCCAACTTGATCTTAACAATTACTTTATTCAGATTATTGAAAATTGAATAAAATTTTGAGGTCTTTTAGAAATATTTTTATGAGAGAATGAGAAGGTCAAACAATTTTAATTCCTTCCACAGGAGGCAAGCCTACAGTGTTTGTTGCCATTAAAAACCAGTGAGATTTTGACATTAAGTGGTTTTATCTGAGACTGAAATAATAAAAATTCAAACATCAAAATAATTGGACCCTTATTTATCATATGCTTCACCTATGATTATTTGCATAGGAGGTGTACACAGATTTGGATCATAGGTAATTTTTGTGTCAAGGCACATGAAAAACTGTCTTCTGCCAACAAATATGGCACCATGACTTACAAAAGTTGTGCATATGCTCCCAGGATGAGGCTAGGGCGGTGGCCTATGGGTGTGGCATTTGGATCAGTGGTCAGCAAGTGGTCATTTTGGTTAAAATATTATGAATATTTGTGAAATCCTTCTTTACATGCCAAAGTGGCCCTTATCATGGCCCTTATTGATATGCATTGCCTATGACAAACATATATGAGGTGTTATAGATTATTGATCAGAGATAATCTAATGATTGAATTTGGGTCATTTTGGGTCCAAATCATATGAAATCCCTTATTCCTAAATGGATCTTAGGACCAGTGTCATGTAGTGTCATCTATTCAAGGTAGTCAAAGTACAAGAGCACTGCAAGTGAGAGGCAGACTGGTATACGTGCGTGTTGTCACTCCATAACTTAATGCCGGACAAAGCTATAGGGTTAGACTGTGACTAAAACAGATAGAATACATATACTGGTAATATTCTGTAAACAATTCAACATATTTAAAACATAAACATAGTTGTGTGTGAATTTAGACCATACAAAGGGCTTTGATAGCTATTCAATCAGTGAAAATTTCTTCTCAAAATTAGAATACTATGGTTTAGAGGTTTAGAGTATTAGAATGGTTTATTTCTTTAAAAAGCTATTTAGGTAACGATCTCAATATTGTATGCTATAATTCATGTACATCGGACAATAAGAAGGTAAGTGTGTGTGTATGCAAGGGTCTATCTTAGGCCTTTAATTATTTATATTATCTATCAATGACATTAGCCAATGACTCAACTATTCTAGATTTGTAATATTTGCAGGATAATACAAACAAATTGTTACAACAATACTCCTTTGTGGAACAAGTAAGATTAATTTTAGGGAATTACAACAAGTACAAAAATTGGTTTTAAAGCAAACAAGCTTTCAATCATAATGCTAGTTAAAAAACTTGATATGGGAAACAACACAGAAGACAATCAAAATCAGGAAAATAGTTTTGAGTATTATTAGATGGCAATAGGTTATCAAAAGTAAGCAAGACAAAGTTCTTGGGTGTTATTATAGATGAAAATCTTTCTTGGAAATATCATATTGAGGCTGTATCCAATACGATATCCAGAAATGTTGGAATTATCAACAAGTTAAAACATTTTATTCCTAGATATATTCTTAAAAATATATATAATGCGATGGTAATACCTTACTTATCGTATGGAATACTTGCCTGGGGGTAATACCCATAAAATTTATATTGTCAAATTATTGAAATGCAGAAAGAGAGATGTTGAGAACTATTACTAAACAATACTACAGATCGCACTCTGGACCACTTTTCAAAACCCTTAATCTGTTTTTTAAATTATTCATGATATGTATAACGTCACCTGGGATTTTTATGTACAAGCATTTCTCCAACCATTTTGAAAAATATTTATACAGCCGAGTATCTTAATAGTCATGTATGAGAAATTGTGAAAATAATGATCAGATTAAAGAAACAGAACAATGTTTGCATCCAAGGATGAGATCTAATGGCCCCTTTTTGGAACAATTTATATGTTGATATAAATGTGCAAAAATGTCCACATTTAAAGAATCATTGAAACAAGTATGGGGGGGATTGATGCATACGAAGTAAATGTATCTCATTATGCACTGAGTTATAGTAAGGGACCACAACCTTAACGGTTGATTCCATATAGGCGTGATTGTTTTATTATATGATATTCATTACTTGTAATTTCCGACTGTAAATGGTTGTTTTTCGTTATGGGATTACCACGTCTGGCCTTTTTGGCCTTTGGTATTCTCCTCCATGTCAGATGACGATTTTGTACAACATTGAAATGTATATCCATACTCTGTTATTGTCGTTGTGGAATAAACATTGGAAAAAAAAATGAAAAATAAAAAAGCTTGAAATAGCAGCATTTTGTGTAGTGACCATTCAAGCAAGCCCAGTTCACGATGACATTTTTACGCATGCATTTTTCCACATCTGGTTTGAAAATTTATTACCAGTGCAGCAGGCCAGTTGGCCAGTTTGACGGTGCATAAAGTGGGCCTTTTATCATACAATGATAGAAGAAAGGTAAATGCATTTAGGGTTGGTAGTAGATTTCAAACAGTTTAACAGAGATGGAGAAACATTGAAGGTCTACTTAATTCTAATTTCAAGCATCATCTGTTCACCAGAGAGTAATTAGTAGAGTATCATCTTGAAGCAAATGGCATTTAATTAATGTAGTTTACAAATGCCATTTGAATGTCATTATAGATACAAGTATTAAAAGGCGTACAAGAACCTCAATCTTACACTGATAATTACTTTAAAAGCATGACAAATGCTTATTTGTAACACAACAGGTGTAGGTCAAGTTATAGGATGCAAAAACAATTATTTTCCTCCTTTTTATAATTCTACTAATTATCCCAAGCCTTATTTTTTACACTGCAGCCATTGTGGTGTTCGTTGGCTGCTGAAGCTTGAGTCGCCTTTTGGGCGGAATCCACTCTGAGTTGCCTTTTCTATGAGACCATTGGTCCAAATTTTATTATCCCCTTTGGAGAACATTCAAATCTATGCATGGAAATAGAACTTGTTCTAAATGCATGCACAAAAATTCAGACCTTAATGACCCATTGCATGGCTAGTCCAGTTTACCGTGCATTTTTTTCCGGCATTACTCTCCTGCGGATTTCTTGACAGAAATGCATGCACCGAAAATGCACCTTGTAAACTGGGCTATAACCCAGGGTCTTGTTTTGTCACAGTGACTGCCACATAAATAAAGTGACCCTAACCCAGTTCAACCGAGATAGATTGTGCAGGTATAACAACATGTCAGTGGTTTTGAAATGGCTACCCAAGTATCGCAGGTGTTTCCCAAATGATCTGCATGCCGTTCTACAAAAACACTATAAGACTGGGTTGTTTAGACTCTATTTAATTATTTTTCTTGCTGATTCCAAGACAATGTAGGGATGGGCACCTGTATGGCGTGCATCCTGTATGCTTTCAGGAAGTTGATAATGGGTGTATGAGCCTGTGTATGGGTGACTTTATGGGTCCAGACATAGGCAACAGTGAGAAATCTCAGGTTATCCAAGTGTGCTGAGACCGAGGCTTAAAGTCAGTTCGGTATAGTAGTGCACTCGTAAATCACCGCAATTTTGTTATTATTTTAGTCATGAAAAATGCGTTCTTTGGGAAGTTTGTATAAATGTGGAATGCCATGGTGACGGTGACTTGGTCATCTGAAAGACTTACAGGTTTTACAGAATATAATAGCTGCACAAGATCCTGGTATTTTGGGTACATGGCCTCCATAATTAAAGGGACACTGGCACATTTGAAAAGTGCACCCTCAGGATTTTGCAAAATTGATATTTTTGCATGGTTGTAAAGCTTTTATGTATGTTAGTCCTCACCTATAAGTCCAAATCAGTGCCCTTAGTGGTAAACAGAACAATTCTATAATAAAATCACTCCAGAGTTATTTTATTCAGCAGACGACAGATCATGGTGTTAAACACAAGAAAACACACATCGGAGTTGATTCCATGGCATCCACCCTGTTTAACCAGTCTGAAGCCTTTGTGGTTTTAATATCAATGAGTACGAGCCTGTGATAATCATGTAGTGGACACATTTGTTGATGTACAACTAACTATAAAATTGGCCTACAAATTACTGGATGTCTGTAGCCCTTCACTACAGTTCATATCTGTTGTGCTATGTTATTTTTGTGTATAGGAACATATCTTTATTCTTCCAAAGACCTAGATTATCATTTGAGAGCAAATTGAAGGAATTTGATATTTTGTTGAAAATGTGCCTGTGCCATTTTAAAAGGCCCCTTGTTTTGGATCTGTTGTTATTTTTAACCCCATATTATACAAATTGTTTCATGCTGGAACTACTTTTAAGTTCTGCATGACCTTACAGTTATTGTTGTGATCCTGAAAACTAATTTAAGATAATTCGATACCTACCCTGGTTAGAACCACACTGAATAATTTAATAAGTCATTCGTCCAGAAAGTGTATTTTATATCTTTGTACAATAGTTTAAGTTTTGTAAGCATTGGGTAGAAGGCATTCAATAATAAGAGGGTGAGATAGCTTACTGTGTGGTAGTACCTGACCTTAATATTATTAGTAAGTTAATTTAATGGGCAAGTTATTTTGGAGAAAAAGCAAAACAATTTGCAAGAGACTTCAGTTCACAAATATTAATCACAACAAATCTGTGTTTTTGTACAGATCTTATTATGTGATTGCGGTCTTATGTGGAAGTTGGCTAAATTTGCAAAAGAATATCTTGGGAAATTATTGTTGCAAAGTCCATGCAGTCTTTGCCTATCTGAGAATCTTACTGCTGTATAATGCATTAATAACACTTATATAATATTGGATGGCTTGAGGTTCGACTCGCCCGATATTTTCTTGGCGAGGGCGATTTTTTTCTGTTATTAACTGAAAAAAAAGCCATCCAATATTATTATTATTGTGCAAGAAGAAGCTGACTTGACAAAAATAGTTTTAAAATGGCTTCAAAATAATAAAATGACAGTATTTGCTTGATCAATTGCAAAACTGAATGCCCAATATTTTGCACCACACAGAGGCTTCTGATGCATAATAATTCAGTTTATTGTGCACAGATTAAGTATGATTTAAGGGGTTTTAATAGACTGTGGTTTTGAGTGTATGTTTATCTCCTATTTTCAGAAAGCTTAAAGAGTAGAACTTCTATAAAAAATACATACCTACATGAGGCAGGAAGGACTTTGATGCTTGTAAATTTTCACAAAGACACTATCAGTGATTTATTAGAAAAAGTCAAAATATTTGAAATTTGCAGAAATAAGTCTGTAGAATTCTCATAAGTCAAAAGATAAGTCGGTTCAAAGATACGAATCTCCATTCAATTACGTGTTGTAGTAAACGTCAGTATGAATAGTAATGACTAAAATAAAAGAACTTGTCCTTATTAGGTTGCTTCTGGTCCTATCATTTGTAGGGTATGTTAGGATACCTATACTTGTCGGGGATCCCCGATAATAATTATTTTAGTAAAAAATTCCTTCGTTTGTGACACATGGACATTTTCGAGCTTAACCATTCACAGGTATAGTTTACTAGCCAGTTACCAATGCGACCGTTTAAAAATCTCCCAAATTTTTGAAAATTGGGGGCGCCCTTCAAAAAAAGTGCTAATATTGCTTTAAGCTATTCCTGCAAATTTCAAATATTTTGACTCCTTCCGGTGGATCACTGATAGTGCTTTTAATATTGAGGACATAAAATAAAACCCTATTTTCGGCAATTTCTGTTGATTCTAATGGTGCGTTAGGAACAAATGTTTCAATTACAGTCCTCTATAGGTCTCTATATTGTAATTTCTATCCTGTACATAAAATTATGCAATTGGTCTATAGATGAGATCTCAACTTTTGTTTTTAGGTAAGGCACAGAGATGAAGCTACAGATTACCACACCACCAACTACCCCCTTTAAAGTTGTAAACAATTTTATTTGTGGGAGGTTATGAATATGGTAGTCCTTTCAAATAAAAATATTTCCAAGAGAAATTGAAGTAGTCCTGCCAACATATTAGTGCTTATTATCAGTATTTGTTCATTAAACACAAAATACCTGGCCCTGTGGAGGCAAAAATGCAATTGTAGGGTTAATAGAATCACCTCAAATTTCTCTAGAAGGTTACCAAGGTTCATTTTGGGCTAATCTGAAAAATATTTTGATGATAGCAAAAGTGAATCAGGATTCAGATTTGTTTTTTCATTTTCCAAAGGGTCTATAGGGTATGCAGAGTACAAAAGGGCCAAATGGTTCAGAAGACCCCAGTTATATTTAAAAGCTTTTGAAAGGTCATGATACATTTTAAGTCAAATAGAACACATTTTCTTTTTGCCCTACCATATTTAGCAAAGAAAGGCTTTGTGTGTCAATCTTAAATAGCTTCAGGTTCTTAATATGACATCTGACATAGAAAGTAAAAACAAATGTGACAAATAAAATTCCCAATCCATGTAAAAATAACTTAAACATCTTCAGACTGAAGTATGTGTGTAAAATTGAGCATTCCACATGCACAATTTCTTTGGCAATGGGGGGGGGGGGGGGGGCATACACCTAGCTATGCCATTGGATGTTCATATAGCTTCAATCCCAGTCCTGTCATTCACCAAACTTAGGTACCCGTGCTTAGGATCATGAAAAAAGGTGTTTCCCACAATTTCATTTGGGGGGGGGGGGGTAGTAGTAGTAAATCCAAAGTTTTAAATCCTGTTTTGTCCCCTTGGCCAGATTCATGAGGGTGGCCAGAGGGGTAATCACACAAAAAGAATATTCTTTTCACTTGGAAAGTACACAGAATTCTTAAAAGGGGTAGTCTGTCATAACGTCTTGGGGCCGCGGGGCAATGTTATTTATACCCTGATCCCGAGATCTCCTGTTTTTGTTTTCCTGAACCCAACATAACCAGTACAGCATAACTTTTTTTGCCTCTAATCCGACCCCACCCCACCCCGTGATATTCATCCCGGACTGAACCGTTCCAAGTTATAGATGATGTGACCTATGATGTCACATATTGACATTCAGGACGCCCTCTGTTGTTTTCTGGCAGGCAAAATATTACAGTTGTTCAATGACAGACCACATAAAATCTGGTCATAAATTACTTGCAGAACCTTTCTTGATCTAAATCGGTTACACTATGCAACTGGTAGCATTAGCAAGCATGCTTAATATGAATGTTGGTATTATTTAATTTGAAACCAAAGTTAGAGCAGAAAAACAAAATTCCCTGTGCAAAGTATAGGGCTTCTGCCTGCCAGTTTCTCTCTTACACCAACAGGGGGCGCCACAAACATAAACAAATGTCACATCATCTATAGGGAAGTAGTATTTGTAAATGGAATTGGCCAATGAAATATCATGATTGGTTCATGAATATTCATGAGGTGTAATAATTAGAGAATAAAGGTATGATTTCGGGAACCGGTACTCTCTTTACGACGAATTGAACCCAAGGCGATACCATTATTTTAAGTGGAAGAACGAGGCCGGAGACCGAGTTCTTCCATGCAAAAATAATGGTGTCGCCGGGTTCAATTCATCGTAAGAGAGTACCGGTTCCCCAAATCATACCTTTATTCTCATTCTTAAACAGCTTTATCATTTAAGGTCATCTTTAACCCAGTTTCGCGATGCTTTATGACTTAAATACGTGACAACAATTGAACAACCCGTTGAACGCAACGATCATAGCAACAAGACGCAACGTTGGCAGGCGTGCGCGAAAGTAGCAAAACACGGTGTGACGCTAGCGCTTCAACCTAAAAATCACTTCAATACAACACAGCGCGTACACCTGGGTTCAATTAAACTATTAAACCAGGGCAAGCATCCAATGGGGGAAAAAAAAAATTGCTTACATTTTCAGAGCTGTTTTAGAATATGGAAGATACTTCCTTGGAACTTAGTTGGTCAAGCATGAGTATTTTGTGATTTTGGATAGATTGTAAACATAAGTGGCGCTTTGTTTGCCTATTCTCTTTCAATGTTATTTAGTGTGGATTTTTTATTATCTTGGGCGATCAGCAGCTCAACAGTGAATCACCTGCCAGGAAACTAAAAATCTTAAAAATTTCTGTGTTCATAACATCTCAAAGAACTTTTGGATCCTTCATGACGGGACCCATACCACCAGAAGTAATCGCTTATTTTTGAATGAAAGCAGCATTACAAAATTAAATTCGTAGATATGGTGTGTATGTACATTCCTTATTTTGACGGATTTACACTGATTTTCAAAACAAAATACTTCTCTTCTTTTGAATCAATGATTGCTTACCTTAGTGATTCAATAGATCATAAAGGTTTCATTGAACTTAGCAAAGTGGTGCATAATGATTGACATCTAGTAAAAAAAGGTACAGGGTGAGTCCACAAAGATTTACACTCATTTCAGAAAAATATTTAAAATATTAACAAATTTAGAAGTGGTTTTTATACACCAAAACAATAGCTCATTATACTCTAACCAGCATTGGTAAAAAATCTTAAGTTACCTTTCGCATATTGGAGATATGGTAATTGACGGAAAGCCGCCAAAAACCATCTTGACCACGGTTGTACAATTCTTCACTGTCCACAGCACACAGCAGCAAAAGAACAAAGCCATGAGTTACTGTCATCTAAATGCTAATTAACTTTTGTTTTTGTTCTAAAGTAACCATTTAATAATCCGAACACAACCTGTTAGTGATAATATCTTACAATATTAATGACAGTAGCGTAACATGTGCAGGAGGGGGAAGGGGAATCGGGCCTGTCCCCTCCTATACAAAAAAAATGAGCCTTACTAGAAAAAAAAAGCTTAACCTAGCAGTAAAACAGGAAGTGGAAAGGACAAGCAAAAAGGAGTAGAGAAAAGAGAGGAAGGGTGAGGAAAAAGATGATGCAAAGGAAGGCAGATGGACATTCAATGTCTGTAATGTCCAAATCTTGATTCCCCAAAGTAACCCCCTTCCCCCTTCCTCCCATAAGGTTATGAAGGAGTCGGCGGAAAAGTGGGGTCACCCGGCTTGTATTGCACAGGTTGCTTCAATTATTTGCATTCAGTTTCCTTGAAAAAGATGAGTCAACAATTCGAACATTTTTGAAGTAATGCTTCAAAATTTGGGTGTAAGATTCCATGATTTGTTATTGATTTCAGAAATAATGAATAGTTTTACATTTTCTTGATGAAGGTTTACACAAAGTAATCAAAGCAAGCAAAGGAATGTCATGATGTACTTGTGTAACTCATCCAAAGTCCCTTTGGCAAATTCCACAACAGTGATTCCGTGGCCAGAGTGAAAAATGGTACCCTATCTTTAAGTTAGCAATATACTTCTCATGCAAAGTTCAAAAATCAAAATTCAAATTTCTCAGCAGGTTGAAATAATCTAGTTTGTTAATATACTTGATAGTCGGTTCTTTGGTAGATTTTTCACTGCTTTGTAGAAAATCAACAAACCGAGTGTAAATCTTTTTGACTTCCCCCTGTACTAACCATAGGTTCAGTAACAAATCTGTAAACACATTTGTTTTTGATTTCAGTCAGTTTTTTGCTGTTTTATATTTGATACAGTGTGGACTGGCACAACGTTATTAAAGATACAAATCTTTGTTGAAATAGGCCATTTGTAGGGATGGGGTGGTTTTATGTTTTATCTCTTCAATTTTTGTTCCCTACTATTTTTATCTGAAGTAACATCTTGCTATTTTTACTGACATATTGATTAAAAAAAAACAACAAAAAACAACTACCATCAAATAAAAAAGCTTTCCAATCCTGGCATTTTAAATCTTTTTGTATCATAATTACACTTAAAGGCCATGGCATGTCCTTGCATGGCTAATTCAACCCATTGTGAATGGACCTGGGACACCCTACATTTACTTAATTATGCACAATTGATTTTCGGCCAGTGTACACGGATTGTGAACAAAGTTTTCATTGGCAATTGACATATTTTGAAAATACTTCATCAATGTCCTTGTTGCTTTGGAAATAGGAAAACAGGATGATGACCCAATTTGAACAGAATCACAAAAGACGTTCCCACTTGCGATTCAGAGGCAGTACTACCTGAATCGGCCTTCCTAGCCAGCAAGAGGGGAAGGTCACTCTGTATTTTCATATAATTTTAAAGGTGCACGAGAGATTTTGAGGCACCCAAATATTGGTGTCCATAATTCATGTAAGTTCATAGATTAGACACTCAGTAGATTCTTACCTTGTGTTATTTGGCTACAGCAAATGTCTTAAAAGAGAGAAAAAGACGATTTGGATTTGCCTTGTATTTTTCAATGTAAAACAAGGCTGAATTTCGTATTGCTCCTATACTAAATTAAAATGTCACAATTTTTCTACCAAAAAACATTTACTCGGCTTAATCCCTTCAGATATGGGGGAATATTTTTTGATGGAAAGCTTACATCAGGCAAAAATCAATACTTTTGATTTTTTTAAGGACACCTTATATGAAATCTCTCGTTCACCTTTAATTCACATTCCAAATATTACAAGACAGTGAGTGTAGATGAAAAGTCCTTCAGTGTTAAATGTTTAAGTTAGCCAAGATTTAGCCAACGGACTATTAACCTAAAAAAACCCCAATATTTTAATCCTTCCAACCCTATAGTATATTCTCTAATGTTTAATTGTGTAAAGGTGACAAGCCAGATCGTGGTTTTGGGGAACACATCGTAACTAGACCTGCGGTGTCATAATTTTGGAAAGCCATCTCAATAGCCACTGACCTAAGACTAGGCTGTTTTGAATGAATTTTTATGCTGTTTTGAATATGGTTATAATATGCATTTTTTTTAATATTTGGAAAATTAAATATACAAAAAATACTCATGTTTGAGGTGGGCAAAACAAGTAAATATATAAAACACTGGCAATCCGAAATAATGAAATCTAGAAAATTAACTTAAAATTGTAGCCCCCATAGGCTATGGTCCTAACACTTAGGGATTCAAACAGTTACAGAGTGGTTCACATCACAAATCAACAACCATGCATCCATGCGTCCGAGCGGGATAAAAAAGTGGATGCATCGGATGCAGTTGTTCATTTTGGTGATGAACCACTCTGTAACATGTTTTGAATCTGTTTCAACACAAAATCCTTGTCCTTGTGAAACTATTAATACGTGTTAGAAGAACATACTTATTCTCACTATTCTCACAATACTACAGGTTCCCACAATCGACAGAAATCCTTCCTCGTAAATATATTTTAGCAAAATGTAGAGCAAAAGCCCGGGGGGGCCACTTGTATTCAACGGTGGCTATGATCTGAACATGGACTTTCAAAATGCACCCCTAACCTGTATTTTCATCACCGACTAAAAATAAAGCTAAAAACATACCCAAACAAGCATTTTTAGGCTGTTTATGATACCCTCTTGTTTTGCTTCACTTTCCAAGTTTGGATTACAATATTTTGGATTTTGATCCCTGCTAAAATGAATATAACATGACAATTTCAGTTTTTTTTTTTTTAAATAACCTTTTTTCATATTTGCTGTTTTGACACCCTAAACAATGTACGCGTGTACATCGCCTGTTGAAAAAAAAGACACCCATGATTACGTTACGCGTTTTCTTGTCAACGCATCATCATCCACCTTTTGAATACTAGTGCCCCCCCCCCCCCCCCGGAGAAAATGTTAGTTTTGGCGTGCTTGTTGCTTTGCATTTTGCCCTGTGCCCTGCGCGTACTCAGAGTTCTAAACTTCTAAACATGATGAACAATGCATCGACTTCACGTACCGCGGGTAAACGCACTTCCGTGCACACTACGCCGGGCGTGATGCTAATGCACATGAATTGTGGGTTGATAAGGAATCAATAATGGTACGCTCCCTTCCTGTACAAGGGGATACAGTGGGGAGTTGTTGAAACAGGATGAATTCAAAATCAACATCCTTGTTTTGATGCAGTAGTAAAGGCGCTAGTTTCAGGTTAAAACCATATTTGCCTGAGGATATTGTCTTTGCCATTGATTGTTGCAAATGGTGTGAACTGTTATTTTAAATACTTAACGAAGAACAGACAATGCACACTACCCTCAATATGAGAAAAAATAAATCAAATTTTTTCTGATCCTCCAAGACAAAAGTCCAAGAAGTAAATCATGCAATTCAATGTACTGGATATTATTTTATTAATTATATGCATTTATTGGAAAACCTATTTGCAATGTGCAATATAAAAAATACATGCTAAAAAGTAATAGGCTCAGAGAATTCTTTTGATACCAAGATTTTGTCAAAATTGTTTTACACTTGGCTATTTTTTTTACATTTTTTCAATGGATTGTTTAGTGTAGTAGTGTTCAACTTAAAGCAAATTTCTGCTCTCATTGGACATATTGGAGAGTTCTAGTTAGGTGTTATGGGAGTTGGTAACCATACATAAGGCCAATGAAAGTCAATGTTATGTTTCCCATAACATTTTTTGCAAATCATAATGAGGCAACTATTTCATTTTTCATTATTCATTATTTGTAATTTTAAAGAAACATCAATTTCACCAACTTTCAGCATGCTCTAATAGCTACAATATTGTGTCAAACCACCACCTTATATTTAAAAATGATTTTGCAACTGTTCTTTGATTTAAAATCTACTAAAATCACATTCAAAAGATGTGATCACAAGAAGAAAGCTTGACATTTTCTTTCAAATACAAAATATATGACTTTGTATTTAAGAGGGATTTCAGCATCTCAACGCGGGGCAGAAAAGTCATAACGCGGGCGGGTTTACGGGAAACTACATCGTACTTTCGTACGCCCAAAAGGAAATCAATCATATTAATTGAGAGTAAACAACTCTTTTGCCAAGACCAGTCTAATTAAAGGGGGATGGCCTGATTTAATTTTATAAAATTTTGATCTTGATGAATGACCTTGACCCCAATACCCCATCTCTGAAGTTTCATGCTAATATTTCAGTCTGTTTTACTCTTGGAGCTAAAAGCATCATTTTATATGTAAGCCCATAGACATGATAGGATACCGTGTAAAGCTAATATTGGTTGACCAAAATGGGGCACATGTTTGCTCCTAAAATCCAAATAAAATATCTTATAGCTGCAAGATTCCACAGGGTAAATGAGAAAAATAGTAGCTTTCCTCAGACACCAATATTTCGAACTCTTCTGGTAAAATTTCGGGTCCCTGGGTACAATTGCATTGGGCCATGGACCTTTAAGCTGTGTCAGGCATGCATGCAAACATGCAATCATTTGGGACCTTTCTCCCCTCCCCACTTTTCAGACTGCAAAAAACGTAAAACAATTAAAGGTGCTTGTTCCAATTGTCTTTGGGACCCCCCCTGATTTACCCGGAAGTAGTATCAATTTTGATATCATATGAAAGGCTGTATTTTTCTCATTTTTCTGAAATTTCAGCTTTCAAATCCATTCTGTTCTCAAGCTACTGACAAAACACTGCCGTTTTAATGGTTAATCATCAATATCAGCTGACATTAGTGAATAGGGCATTGTACTCTGCATTATCGCATCAAAACCGCAAGTTTGCTCCCACGGTACCTGGTGGCCTGTGTGTACAAGTGTCAGGCTCTCATACCAAGTAGATAACACAATACATAAAATTCGGAACAAGCACCTTTAAGCACCATACTGTGAATTTTTCAATTGGCCTTTCATATTCTAGAGTTCACCTCCTTCGTGGATAGGACAGATAGGAAATGTAGTATTATTTAACCCGTGTATTTCACAAAAGGGTCATAATATGGTAGGCGACCATCGACCACCCAAATAGGAAATATGCCTCTGTAATAGGGGTCTGCTGCTTTGACATTATCATGACTGTAGTGAGGGAATATTTCCTGTGGAGTAAACATGGCAATTTTTGTTCTTGTTATCAAGATTTGTCAGAGTTATTTCCTTCTATTGGTACGTGCTGTGTCATGTAAAACTATGTAAGTGGATAGGAAGGGGCAATACTCTTGTTTGCATGAGGTTGCAGCTGTGTCTACTAAATAGTGTCTGGTAGTGGCAGAGCAGGGAGGTGGTTATAAATTAGGGGTTCATTCATGGATTTTCATGAGTACACGCTTGTTTTGGCCCGAGGGCAGGCCGGCGCCGGGTGTTGCGAAGCGACCCCCACCGGCCTGCATTTTGCATTTTTGTACCTTAAATCCTCCAAAATCAGCTGCAAAGTCACTCTTTTCATGTCATGTTTTCGTCTTCTTCACACTTGAGAAAACAGCACGATCGATGTATCAAATGGGATGTTCCATTACAGAATAGGGGTGTGCTTCGAATGTGCACTAACATGCAAAATATTTGAAAGCATGTTTTGTATTTTATTCAACACATATTCCGAAAAACATTTTGTTTAATTAATAGTCAAGTATATTGGGCTTCCATATTTATTTTGAGGCAATAATAGCCGTAGCAACCATGCTCATTGTACACACAACTCCCTCTTTCTACATGCCTACCCCAAAAGTGATCAGAAATGATTACTTCAGGGCATTAAACGTTTTTTATGACCGCTCTCAACCAATCACAAATCGGAATCTCCTAATGATGCTGTGAATATTTAGTTCCAGCTGTTTGAGCATGCCTAAACATTTCACACTTTCATAGGACCATGTACATGTGAGTACATGTGGGAGTTGTTGCCAACTGATTTTTCCATTTTGGGGGGGGGTAAATGAGGTAATTTTTTGCACTGAGGTTCCTTTCATCATATATGTATCCAGGAAAATTATTCGTAGAAAAAAAGGATTACTACTGCATTTCACGTTTTCTTAAACTTCAAAATACACAAAACTCACCAACGAGAATGACACCCAGGAACTACTCACACTTTCAGAATCTTTCAATGATCAATCAATCTTTATTTCCAAATAAGAAGAACCTTTTGAAGTTCTTTGGAGAACCTTTTAGGGTTCTATTAGAGGACAGGCAAAGAGTCTTAAGTATCACTTTTTTCTGAGAATGTCGTTGACTTTTTATCCAACTAACCAATGTTGAAATTGCTCTGTGTTACCCTTTACAAAATCCCAACCACCACAAAACACCAAAGACACCACTTGTAAATTTTACCATATCTTTGGTTAATTTTGAGCCAATATGTGGCAAAGAGTTTTTTTTTAATTTCCTTTTAGATAAATTGAAATGCCATTCACACTTCTAATATTGTTGTAATAGGTTGCAAAACTAACACAATTCACAAGATGTGGGATAAAATGATCATACTCAACTACATGTAAACGTTGCAGTCGGTCAAAACATGGAACCATTTTGACAGGTACTAATTAGGTGCATGGTTATATGGAGTTTTCAGACTAACCCAGTTTTACTTAGGGGACACTGTAAGGCCCTTTATATTTAAAATATTGTAGGCAAATATTTTGCTGTCATTGTTAAATTGTATAGCTTGGTTTGTAAATTAAAGCACAAATTTACTTACTGTACAATAGCCCCTTATTCTTATTCGTGGGTGTGGTTTAATCATGTTAACAAGAACTTTGATTGGTTTAGATCAAAGTTCCACCCATCCATTAAGTATACTGCGTGCAGCAATTTATGTGGTGTATTGATCACTAAAGGGTGCGTTTAAACTGTGTCCCCGGTGCATGTTCGTGCTGTACCAATACAGTTTTAGCAGCGTGCGAATCAACACGACGCATGACTTTGGCTCCTTGGATTGAAACATATGTTGTCAAGATGATGCAATTATTTTAATGAT
This sequence comes from Ophioderma brevispina, assembly GCA_023653785.1. Taxonomy (NCBI): domain Eukaryota; kingdom Metazoa; phylum Echinodermata; class Ophiuroidea; order Amphilepidida; family Ophiodermatidae; genus Ophioderma; species Ophioderma brevispina. The sequence continues at coordinate 8,297 of JAMKCH010012459.1, read as the reverse complement.
AAAACAGAATGATTTAAAACAACCCATATTTTTAAAATAACAAACAATAATTGATTTCAAATAACACAATTTCTAAATAGAATGAGAATAAACGATGAGATTTTTTGTTCGGACATATTTGATGGTGGGTCTCAATGGATGGGCATCCTAGCCGCATCACCACTCAAAATATGGATGCCATCTATTATGACACCATCTACGATGGCCAAACAAAAACCTCAACTCATCTTTTTTTTTAATGGTATACCATTAATTGTCCAGACTGTTACTACGCAGCAAAACAGCCTAGTTAGTTGACGGTTTCTGTATGATTTGAAGCTAAACATCACAATGTAGAGAGCATTTTAGATGCCACAAAACTTTAATATTCAAAAAACTTGTTATTTTTGCAACTATGGCTAGAAGAACGTAGGACTTGTGACAACAATTCCAACACCTTGTTTTTTGTCTCGCCTGAACTTTATTTGGCAGATACTTTAGTAATCCTTTTTCCGTTCTTTCCGTCTTTCTGTCTGTCCGTCTGTGTTTCTGCTTGTTGTACGGTTTATCTAGAGTTCCATAAGGGCTAGATGATGTAGTAACTTTTATTTGATTCTGTACTGCAGTTTTTAAGGACTTCCCCCCCCTTAAAAAACTTAAAAATTAAATATAAAATTAAGTAATCTAATTTGGCAAATTTCTGAAATTTTTGCGCAAGGGCTTGTTACAAGTTTTTCTTCTGGAGTTTCGTAAGGCCTATAATTATGTACCTTGGTGGAAGGAAATGGGCTGAGAAGTTCTCACCTATTAGATTTTGGGCATCTTTCGGGCAAATTAGGTAGGCCAAAACCAATTAATATGAAAAATATGTAATTGCTCTATTTGGAAACGGTGTCCTCGGATCGTAATTGCTTTGCTGCATTAAAGCCTACATGGTGGCATCTCTTTTTGCAATTTGAAAATATTTGATATTGTGGCTAGGTATTCAAATGATCCATTAAATATTGCATAATTGCTGTACTCTGAAACGTACAAAAATCGGATAGTCAAAAGTCCTTCGCTACATGAAAGATCCTATCCATCATAATTGGGTCAAGTGGCAGTTTTGGGCATCAAATATGCTAATGAATTGTCCTAATTTACATAATTTAAGGAAATAACGCTTGGTACAAGTTTATCGAGAGTTCGGTAAGGCATATAATGATGTAACTTAATGTATGAAGCAGTTTAAGAGTTCTCGTATCCATAAGATTTTTGGCATATTTTTGACAAATTAGGCTTTGCAATGAGCTAATTATAATGCAAAAAAATTCAGCTTAATTGCTATATGTTTGAAATGGATACACAAAATTCCTCCCTTCACTGCTTGGAAGCCTATCATGGTGAGCATCTTTTTGGCATTTTAAAGTATGTGATCTCTGTGGCTTAGGTATGCAAATTAAGCTAATTAAATAATGCAAATTGCTGTATCGCTGAAAGTTGCATTGGATACCCAAATTCCTTCACTACAATAAATGAAAGACTAATCTGCCATACATCTTTTTGTGTGCACAAAAATAATTAGGTCAAAGTGCAATTGGGCCAATTAAGGGGCATTTTGTAATAACAATTGATCTAATTAAATATGCGCGCTTGCTGTATTGCTGAAACTATGCAAAATTTCTGTGTTAACATGGAGCAGGTTGGTGGTGTTGGTAGCTCAGGTGGGTGTTGGGGGGAGGGGCCAGGTGGGGTGTTTTGGGATGGGGAGGTGGGTTTGGTAGGGGGAAGCTGTAGGTTGTTGGGGAGGGGAGAGGGTGTTGGAGATGAGAGTGGGTGTGGGGAGGGGGTTTTGGGGAGGGGTATTGGGGGATGGGAAGGGTGTTGGGGAGGGGTGGGGTGTTGGGGAGGGGGGTAGGGTGCCCTGGGCTGTAACTGCTTTCAACTTTTGGGAACACCCTGTGCCCATAAGTTTGGGCCGGATCTGGTGGCCACTCTGTCTTACAGCTTGCTGGTAAAGCCACTGCGATATTTGTGGTTCGAGAACCCCTTGTAGTAGATGAGTGCCATACTGATGCCCGTAACCTGATGTGCCATATTATTGGTTAAATGTTGAGGTCAGTGATGTGGATCTATATGGAATAAGAAATTAGATAGCGTATGTATTGTTGCAATGGGCATCATCCTTTACTTCAGAGTTTTCAATTAACCACACAGAATCCAATCACATGACTTATTGGATCCAATAAAATTCACATGACCTCACCAGGGCGTAACAGGAGTCACTTTGCAGAGGGGGAAAATTCCTTATTTATTGGCAGATTATTTCCCAGTTTGATGTGGTTTTTGAGGAAATTTTCCTGTTGGAGGTGAAACATTTCTTAGTGAGCAGGCAAAACAAGGGCTGAGTTTAGCCTTATTTCCAGATAAGTTCTCGGCATGGGGTGCCAACCTGCCCCCCCCGCCCATGTTGGGAGTAGATTTTACCTCTCAGCAAATGTTGGGAGTAGGTTGTATCATCAGTAAATGTTGGGAGTTAGGTCATCAGCAAATGTTGGGAGTGGGTTGTATCATCAGTAAATGTTGGGAGTTGGTTGTATCAACAAATGTTGGGGAGTCTAGGTTGTATCATCAGATTATGTTGGGATGGGTTGTATCATCAGCATATGTTAGGAGTAGGTTGTATCAATCATCAGCAAATGTTGGGAGTGTTTGTATCAGCATGTTGGGAGTAGGTTTGTATCATCAGCATATGTTGGGAGTGGGTTTAATTTCAAACAAGTTGTTGGTTGTAGGTTTGTATTTTCAGAGATGCTGGAAGAATATGGCACTTCTCGTAGATGCTTGGAACGGTTTTCAAGTGGGTAAATCAGTGAAAATATAAAATTATTGCCTTATAATCACCTAGCCAAGTCCTGCACAACTTAAGTAGACCCACGAATACTTCGGTGGGTCCTGTAGTTACTGGGTTTTTGAAGCCATTGTTTGTTAACTAACTTTCGTGTTTTATCTTATATCGTATGGTCTTGAAATTTCGCATGTGTGTGTTTGGATGATGTGGGAAAATAATGCAGTCCTTTTCGTTTGGTGACAATAAGGGTGTGAAAGCAAAGTTTAGGGTCTAAACACACAAATTGGTTGAATTTGGTTCGTGCTGTCCATACAGCTCTCCTTTTGTGATTTGTGGGCATTGGTAAGGGCAGGAAAGTTAGTTGGGTAATAGCAAAGTCATCACAGTAAACCTCGGCAACGCCTCCCCATATCACTTGTAGCCTGTTGATGCTTATCCTTCAGTCAGCCCTATCTATGCAGAAATTCGTTTTCCTCTTCTCTGTGTTTGCAAATGATGCATGATGGTCACTGGTGCTTCCAAGCATGCAGTATTTTGAATATCATACCTTTATTTTGAACAACATTTTAAAAATCAAAATTAATTACGAAACAACAGTTTCGTCTTAAACCCACAAAATCATCTTCAGGTGATTTGAACTTGTTATTACATGTGGATTATTTTTTTGTTACTTTAACAGCCTACGGACCCTAATTTATAAAGTTTTTAATAACAACGTTTAACAACACTTTGTAAAATACTTATCTTAATTGTTTAAATATTTAACTGTGCCAAACCTTGCTAACCACACATTATATATTACTATGGACCGTACATAAATATATAAGCACAAATTATTGCTCTTCAAAACAATCATTAATTTGAATGGATTGTTTATTAAACAAGGATGGGGTAGCACTAGTCTCGTGAACATTAAAATCGCATTGTCAATTTACATAGGCTGTGGCTTGTGTTACTCTACTGCTTTTCTATTGACTACCATACAAGCAGGCCAGGTGAACCAGTCCTAATCAAGCATGCTATTAAAAAAGGCTTCCCTGTTGCAAACACCGACGCGCGCATTTGTGTGCACTGACCGCATGCGAGTCGTATTGAACACCGTGCAAACGTACGTGAAGAAACGTGTGGTAATCGAAATTTCGAATTTTTATAGAGTTTGGGTAAAACACTTTGGATGTGAATGAATTATGTACACTAATGAAGGTAGCACCAACAGAAAGCTTGCTGTTTGATCTCATCATACAAGTTGCAAAATATTCCATGTTAAGAAGTAAACAAACAGGGGGTAATTGAAAGGGGGCAATGTTTCTGACATTCTTTAAAAGGGGCATTTTAAAATTGTCATTTTTGGTCAAGAAAATAAAATATCTGATGTCATTTTTTCTTTTCTGGAAAAGACGATGAGGTGTAGTTGATCATTCAAAATCAAATTAAATATCTCAACCAAATCATAATAATTACTTCAATTACCATGTTTTAGTCTCGATCCGAAAGTTGTTCGGTCATTTAACAGATTGGACGCAACTCTCGCAACAACGGGATCATGAAATCAGAATCGGGCGAATGACTTCATTATCGGAGCTACCTAGCGACGAACGGCCTTATTTTGTGTCAATCAGTGTGCTTGCAATTGGTTTGTTTGTTACACTATTAAGGGTCACTTTCCTTGCCAATGACACATTTCCATGTCTCTGTTGGTATTTCCAGGCTCCAACAACCTTTCTTGGTCAGATGATGCTAGTACGCTCTAGTACATAGTTTTACAATGGACTATAATAATTTAACATTTCTGCACATGATAATTTTGGAAAAATGGGTTATATTTCTCAGAATGTAAATGTGTGTTTTTCCATGATAAGCCACCAGTGCATGCCCCAATCGAATTTGGCACTAAGAAGTGATTGCTTGCTCAGTTTAAAATTATTCTGGTCAGTCAGCTAGTATAATATCCTCTAACCCCCATAAACTTCTTTCTCATTTAAATAACTGTCTGGAATTTCCTGATCCACTAACCTTTCCTCCGGGTGTGTGTGTGTGTGTGTGTGTTTGCCGCCGTGTGTGGTTGAGTGTGTGTGGTGCGTGCATGTGTGTGTGTGTGTGTCGTGTATGTGTGTCTATGTCTGTATGCTTGTCTGTGCCCGTCTCTCTGGCTTTCATGGTTTTGGTAGGTGTGTGTCTACATTATGTGTGTTTTTAAACAATGTCAAAAATAATACTTAAACATTATTGAACAATGTAGTTACAGTATTAACAATTGGTTCAGTCCGATAGTATATTAATATCCTCTACTACCCCAGTAAAAATCATTTCTTTCCTCAATTTTAAATAACTGTCTGGAATTTCCCTTGATCCACTAACCTTTCCTGTGTGTGTTTGTTGGTAGTGGTGTGTGTGTGCGTGCGTGTGTGTGTGGTGTGCGTCTGTGTATGTGTGTCTATGTCTGTATGCCTGTCTTGCCCGTCTCTCTGGCTGTCATGTTTGGTATGTGTGTGTCCTACAGGTATGTTGGTTTTTGTAAACAAATGTCAAAAATAAGTAATTAACATTATCATGCTTTGAGGTGTCCGATACGCGATAATATCGGATCCTACGCATGATAATGATAAAATCGGATGATTTGCGCCCAATATTTATTGGTCTCGCTATGAGTTTTAAAATATTGGGCTCGACTGTGTCTCGCCCAATATTTTTGCAACTCATAGCTCGACAAATAAATTTGGGCTGAATCAATCCAATTTTATTACATTATTGAACAATGTATTAAAAGTATTCACAATTGCTCAAAGCAAGACCAAGAAATCAATTTGTATGTACACACATACATACGTGTACATGTGTGTGTGCAGCGGTGTGGAAAGTATTTACCCACGGTGTAGTCTGTGATGTATTTTTCCCATCATTTGAGGAAGGGCACCCCCGGGGGGCACTGACATTGGAAAGAGGTTCCCAAGACCCCCAGTTGAAGCTTAATTCAGTTCTTAAGGTCCCCTTTTCAGAAAATTTTGGCCTCAGAAGCCAAATTTCAGCTCCCAAGCCTGCAAATTCCTCAAAATTTCAGTTACCAAGCCCCTACTTTCGGAGACAAAATCCGTTCCCAAGCCACCAAGTTCGGAAATCGGGCCGCACATCCTTACCTGAAAATAAGTTGAGTGCCCCCCCCCCCCCGGAAGGGCACCCTCAAGGGTTAAGTTTAGAATTGATTAAAAGGCATTAAAGGTAATTCCAAGAACTTCATTCCAAATATCAGCCCCAGGTTCCAAGCATTGTGATTTCCAAATTTTTCTGGAAAAAAAATTATTTTTTAATGGATGGACTTCGCATCATGTGAGGAAGAGCGCCCTCAAGGGATAAGCTTACAAATTAAAGGGGCAATATGGCAGGTTAATTAATTGATTTCGATGAGATGATTTTTTTTTATGTTTCGGTTAAATATTGTCGAAGTTCATCAATGAGTTGTTTTAGAATTTTCTGTTGTGAAGTATATTTTTTTGAAAAAAACTTTGTTTGATTTTTTTTATGGGATGTACTTTGCATCATTTAGGAAAACACCCTCAATTTTGAATTAAGGGCATTATGCAATTTTCCAAAAGTTTATCGTAGTTCATTGATGAGTTGTGTTTTAGTGTTTTTGCTTTTTTTTGGTGAGTTATGGATGGAGTTCATTGGTTTGAATTGTTTTTAGAGTTAATTTGGTGAGTTAGGAAGGAGTGTTCATCAAGCTAGTTATGTTCATACTTTTTAGGTTATTTGTTGATTATGAGTTCATCGATGATTATGTTTTAGAGTTTTTTGATGTTTTGGTGAATTATTAATGGACCCGTCAATGAGTTTTAAGCGTTTTTTGTTAGTATGTATAATGGAGTTCATTGTATGAGTTATGTTCTTATATTATTTTGGTGAGTTAGGATGGAGTATTTTTTGGTGAGTTATGGAGTTCATCGATGAGTCAGGTTTAGAGTTTTTTGATATGTTTTTGGTGAAGGTTATAATGGAGCCCATCATTGAGTTTTAGTAGAGTTATTGTTAGTTGAGGTATGAATGGAGTTCGTTGATGAGTTATGTTTTTAAAGTCATTTGGGTGAGTTTCTGGATGGAGTTCAACAACCTGTTTAGAATGTTTAGGTTTTTTTTGGTGAGGTGTGGCTTCATTGATGATTTATGTTTTTTGAGGGCTTTTTTTTTTGTTTTTTGGTGATTATGGTGAAGTTCACCAATGATGAGTTGTTTTTAGAGTCCTCTGTTGGTGGTGATATATGGATGAGTTTCATTGATAGTTATGTTTTAGAGTTTCTTGGTGGTCGCGAAGCCGGTGACCCCTTGTATCTATAAATGCTCATTATTTAAGCCTTTTTAAGGGCAATTCCAATTAATCAATTTACCATTTATTCCTCCATTACCAATAAAGGGCCATTCAGGCCTTTTCTCAGTTACCATTAAAGGGCTATTCCTCCCTTTGCCAAAGGGGGCCATTCCATCATTTCCCTTGGAAAAGGGCAATGCAATTTTAGTTAAAATTAAAGTGCCATTCCTTCATTTACCAATAAGGGACATTCCTCACTTTTACTAAATATTAAAAGGCTATTCCTCCATTTACCAAATAACGGCCATTCCTCAATTTACCATTAATGGCCCTCCCTATTATAGGGCTTATATGATTTTCTGAAAATGGTTAAGATTATAATTGGATTAAGAGGCATTATGTAATTTTCAAAAAAAATATGACAGGAATGTATTTTGTTGGCAGCCATTTAAAGAAGAGCACCCCCGGGTTCATGTTGACCTCAATACTGTACTACACTACATTTTCTATTTTGCCAAAGCCAATTTTATGTCCCATCCTTGCGAATCTTATTTGTTTCAAAAACTGCTGCCAACCCATAACTTGTCCTTAGTTGTCCATGCATTTCAATCTCCAAGAATCATTCAGTTTCCACAATAACGTGGGTCTTATGCACATGATGCTCTCGTATTAACTTTTTTATTATTTACCTGGTCATACAATCAATGTCAAAACTGTGCTCCCCTTGTAGCCCAGGGCTCTTTTCTATGAACATTTTCGATGCTTATTTGAAAGGCTTTGCATGTAAACTAGACAAATTGTTCATTAAAGTTATGTATAACAAGCATCTGTATCCTCATTCTCATTAAATGTTCGATACATCTATCATACTTTTAAGCTGTTCAGCTTGATTCTGTTCAGCGCTAGATGTCAATAGGTCATCATTTGGTTTTCTGTCTTTTCTTCAGTCAACAAGAAAGGGCTTCAACTGGACACGGTACTTGAGGAACAAAATTCCATATCTGCACCAATAAGGCATTTCAAGGATGTAAGTGTTGGTTTTCCTTGTCATATTATAACTTTTCTTCATAGTTGCATATTCATCGTAAGTGATAATGCTGAAGTTGCTGGAAACTTATCTGTGTGTGCTTAATTGCTGAAATAATAGACATGCATTTCTGTTGAAATCAGATGGGTCTGTCAATGTGC
>JAMKCH010012458.1:0-27627 GCA_023653785.1 Ophioderma brevispina | reverse complement strand
CGTCTTTAATCCTTACACATTTTTTTTTGATTCACGTAGTATAGCATTATGAAAGTAATGATGGCCCTTGGTATCTTGTTTAATTGATTTATGAATAGCCATAATCTCCTTTATTGATCCTCAAAAGGAATTAAATGTTCACACAAAATCTCACCCAATTAATTCTGATGTGTAAATGAAAAAGGGTTTTCAACACTACTGCAAATCAGGTACAGATACACGCTATGCCAATAAGGGTCTTAACTCTTAGCAATATCCTAAACAATGGCAAGATCTTGTTTTCTTGCCTCTACGACAGGTGAATTGCTGTTTGAATTTGTCATATCACTTGACACATTGGTATTTAGATTCATTGATTAATCCGTAGTTGAAATATTCAAGAAAATGTAACATTTATTAAGTTAATAACAAAGGCAGTACGATATTGTACATTCTCACAAACACAAGTGTAAATCCCATAGGAATGGAGAAAAAAGGGGTGTACTTACAAAACCCACCATATCTAGCGTATTTTTCAGTCGATTTCTTTCATTTTTTCAACACATGAAAGTATATTTAATTAGATCTGTTTTATAAAAACAACAAGAAGTCTATGATATAGTGATTGCATTAAGGTCAAGATCATCTTTAATCCTTGGCCATTTTTTTTATTCACGTAGTATATGGATGCCTTGAAATTTTGCGTTGCACCTTTATACATGCATTTATGGTAGATTTAATATCTAAACTTCATCTTCATTCATGAGGTACCTCAGATCTAAGTCCCATAATGAGGGTCACGAGAGTACTACATATTTGAACACACCAGAATAGTTGATTTCATATCCCTTATTGGTTTGGTGCGAAGTACTGTTAAGGAAACCGGGGGGAGTTCTCAAGTTTGGTTTGGTTTGGGTAGGGACGTGCCTCTGAGAGTCTGGAAGTAGGACCGATAGATTTACCATTTTTGACCAAAAAAGGGACCCATAGCTATACCAGAGATGCAATTTTTTTTTCAAAATGTTCCAATAATTTTAGAAAACTTTGGTTTCGATTGAGAAAATTTGACTAATTTTCCAATAAATTTGAGGAAATTTTGAAAAAAAATCCGACCCATTTCTATACCAAAATTTGCATGAAAAAGGGGTCATTGATATACTGAGATTCTTTGTGCCTATCCCATCTTACTTCTGATGCCAAGCTAAATATATATGTATTTTTAATGACCCTTCAGAAAAATGCAAACATTTGTTGCATTGTCGCATGGAGTATCCCGAAACGAATTTTCAACAAAATACAAGCCACTATATTTAGTAACGTAACTTCGTTTGTTTTGTTGAAATCATACTGTTACTGCTGTGACAAATATAGATTAGTTCAGAAAATGTATTGCAGTCGATATTTCCATGTGGTTATGATTTGTGACGATGAAATCATAAACAAAAGTTATTCAAGTTGTCTAAAAACTCAAATTTTGCATACTTTATTAACAATACACACCTGAAAACAATATTTAATTACAAACAAGTGTGTGATTAGATACAGCAATCACTTGCCTTCAAAATGCAACCAACACAACAACGATACAGTTATTTATATTGTTAATACACTCGGAAAAAACATAGATGATGAGGGCAATTCCACGGTAACGGAAGGACGTTTTGACTCAATTTACAAAGTTTAAATACATTTATCTAAAAAACTTTCATTTCTACCACCAAAAGTGTCAGCAATCTGTACTCACATTGCACAAACTTAAATTTCCACAACTTTTGTTTAACATGAATATCTTTAATTTTCTAAATATGAATATTAATGACGTTGGTAACGGAAGGACAGCAAAATGGACAAGGGTTTTCAGCTTAGTACGCGTTTTGCCCAAACTCTGTGAATTTTGTGAACCAAGTTTGCTGTAAACATTAGGAATGCAATCTCTAGAGTTTTTACTATACTACAACACCTGCACTTGCAAAAAAAAATGTGTCCATTTTGTAACAATGCCTTAATTGATTAAGATTTGTAAGAGGAAAGGACGTAACGGAAGGACAAAATGTCTACTCAACTAAAGCATGAACAAGACTCATATCACATTTTCGTGATCTATCACCTAATCTTTGTTAGCTCACTAGATATTCCCCGATAATGTTAAAAAACCCAAATTCAAGTCGTCGTGTCAAGGCGTTTTGATGTTAATAATCCAAATGTGACGAAACTTGTTATTTGGGTTCTTGGTGGATGCAAGTAGTGGTGTCGTCATTATTTGTGCCTAGGAGGTGAGCACATCTGATTGCCTCATTACTACAAAGATGAACAAACCAGATCCCAGTGTCCAAATTTGACGAACTTTGGTATGTGGGATAGATGGTGGAAATGTAAGTCATACTCATGCACTGTGTCATTATATTGCACATATTATGACTCATTTGCATATTTGTTTTGCTTGCTTATTACTAAATGGTGCAGTTTTCTAACTACCAATTTCCAATTTTGACGAACTTGGTAATGTTGGTAGTGGTGGATGCAAAGTCGTGGTGTCGTCATATTTGGGCATATGTAGACATCTGCATGCCTCATTACTACAAAGATAAACAAACCAGACTTCCAGTTTCCAGAAGTATTTGGACGAAATTGGATGTGGAGTGGGGAGTAAGTAATAATCATGCACTGTGTCATTATTATTTGCAAATGAATGAGTCATTGCATATTTGTTTTGCTTGGCTATATTACTAAAAGGTGAAGTTATACCATGTCCCAATGTGACGAAACGAAACTTGGTATGTTGGTAGTTGGTGGATGCGGCGTAAACCCAAAGCAATGTTTGATCAATATGGGTCGCTATTAATGAGTTATTTGCATATGGGTTCTGATTGGCTCTACTACAAAGGTGCATTACCAGATCCCATATTCCAAAATGGACAAAACGTGTTCTCTCACTGATCCCTAAGTGTGCATATTAATGAGCTTATTTGCATATTGGTTCTGATTTGCTCTTTACTAAAAAGGGCATTTCTACTCTAAACCAGATCCCACTTCCACAATTGACAAAACCTAACCTGTATTCCATGATCCTATTGTGTGCAATATTAATGACTTATTTTGCATATTGTTCACCACCAGGACATCGTCCCCCCCCCCTCTCGCACGTTTTTAACTTGCACTATTTCTAAGTAAACTTATGATTTCACTAATACTTTCAAATGTATTTTGGTGACATTGCTTCATTTGAAGCACCAATAGACCAGTTGACCATCACAAAAACTGCACTGACTGCCCGCCTTTAAAGCTCTTATTAATGTAAATAACTAATAACATGAATTATTAACAATAACAACTTTTAACTACATTATTTTACTAAACACGGGCAGGATTTTGTTCAAATGCAGTGTTTTAAGAACACTTTCCACCAAAAATCACTGCATCAAGTGAATATTGAACTTTCAGTAGGTTATGCTTTAGTATCAAGTACCTAGACCTTAACAACCAATGTCATCTTCCAAACTTTCAAAATCAAAGCATTTGCTAAAATTAAAAAAACGGTCCCTGGCCGGCACCCTGCTTTTTTAGTCTGATGTGATCTCAAATTTATTAAGGAAAGTTCCAGAAATTTGTTTTCCAAGGCTAGGAACTAAATTGAGTAATTTGGGGGATAATTCTAGCTTGAACATTACCTGGTAATGTCGTATTTCCAATATTGGATTACATATAACGTGTTTGGGAATAGTCCTATCTAGACCACCTTGAAAGTGATTATTGAATAATATTAACATGTGCGTAGAATCTGTCCGTAACTAAAGTTAGAATACATCCGCTATCCCGGGGCCTCAACCCGCACCGGGCAAGGCGGCGACTCCCCATCGCCGAGAACCTTCTATGGTGACCATGATTTTAGAGCACGTATGGCAAGAAATTCGGTGTCCTAAAATAGCGTATGTCGCATTAGCGAAATTGTTAATGTTCCTGCTATATCTTCTCAGATCTTTGTGTCCTTTGTTTAATTACACGCTGGGCACAAAAAGTATCTCGGCGGCATGTTTTTCGATCAGTATTGTGCCAAAGTCAGAAGACCATTTTGAAATTTTCGAATATACCTTTTGTTGTCTGGGTCTTGCTCTTTCATTTAATCCCTGGCTTGTACAAAAACTGCAGAAATGCTGAGATAGGAACGCCCGAAAACCCCAACACCCAAAACCAAGTTGCAGAGTTTTTTGGATTTTTTCATGGGCAATTGCAGTGTACTGAGACACGAACACGCAGACCACAATCATATTGCATGTATGCTTTCTCGCTCATTCAGTTCGGAAGAACTCTTTGTGTAAAATCAAATAACACGGTATTATTGCGTTGTACCACACGTGAACCATTGAAAAATCCAAAAACTGCAACTTTTGTTTTTTGGGGTTTGCGTCTTTCCTGGCATCCTATCTCAGCCATTTTTGCACGCGTTTTGACAAGCGAGGTTTTAAAAGAAAGAGCAAAATGTATATTTCGAAACTTTCAAAATGGTCTGACGGGCACAATACTGATCGAAAAACATGCCGAGATACTTTTTGTGCCAGTGTATATCGTCGTTCTATAGAGACTATGAAGAAATATCGAAATTAATATGTAAACTCTTGGGCTATTCTTAAATGTAACTCCTATATATACTTGGAGTTGGTAATTCTACATGTACAGCGTGCTTTGTACATTTCAATATACTGTTTTAAATGCAAAAACGATTGTCACATGTGAATACTACTTTACTCTTCTCGACTCTTTGTAGTTGTTAAGATTTTACATTCTCAGCTGACTTATACATTCTCATTTCTCCTTCTTCTAGGTAACAAATGGAAGGTGGACCGCCGGTTTCACAATGTGGCCGGTATCGTGACTCAATATACTCGGTTAATTCATCGTAGGGAGTAAATTACTCGGAGCTGTTCTGATCATCCCATATCTTTGGATGAAGTGAAAAGAATTAAAATGTATCGGCCTCTGTCTAGAGAACAATTGGTAAAAGTGATTGAAACTAAATTTCCCTGTCAATTTAAAAGGGAATGATAGCCTACTTGGCTAAAAGGGCGCGGGAAAGACGTTTACTTAACGTTTCCCTAAAAGGTTGAATCATGCTGAACTAGCATGAAATGCATATCATGCAGTCTATGTATCCTAGGAAGTTGTATGCCTAAGAAGCAGAAAATCATTACATCATAATTTTTGAAATTTTAAATCATCTGAACATAAAAAAAATAAAAAAAATAAAAACATTAAATTGAATTTCTTAAAGGTGCAACGAAGAGATTTCACATATCAGATGTCCCTAAAAATCGAATTCTGATTTCTGCCCTGATGTAAAGCTTTCCATCAATAATAACCCCATTTGAAAGGATTAAGCTGAGATGTGTTTCTTTGGTACAAAAATTGTGAAATACTATTTCCGTATAGGAGCAAATACGAAATTCTGCCTACGTTTACAATTGAATACAAGCAAATCATAATCACCACCTTGTGTCTTCTCGATTTTTAAGACTTCTGTAACCAAATACAAGGTAGAAATCTATTGAGTGTCCTATTCTAATATGAAATTACTGTTATGGCACAATATTTGGGTGCCTCAAAATCTCTCGTGCACCTTCAAATTTTAGACATTGGAATAAATGTGCTTTTTTGATCGTCTTTGGGACTTCCCCTGCTTTAAAACCAGGATAGTATCGATTTTGATATCAGAATGAAAGGATGTGATTGTTCCATCATTGTCCGTCCCGAAATTTCAGCTACCAAATCTTTCTTTCCCAAGATTTGGCCAAAAACTGCCGTTTTAATGGGTTAACCATCAATATTAGCACAGTTAGCGAGAGGGCGTTGCAGTATGTATCTCGCGTCCAGCCTCAACCGCAAGTTTGTTTGCACAGTAATTGTTGGTCATCGTATACAAGTGCCAGGCATCCAATATCAAAGTAGAGAACACATAACAAAAAATCAAACAGCACCTTGAACCAATTGCTGCGGCCTTGAGAGTTAAAGCAATATAGCACATTTTTTTTTTTAAGAGAGCCCCCCATTTTTCAAAATTGGGAATTTTACACGAATTGCATTGGTACTGCTAGTAAATATAACCTGGGAATTGTTAAGCTCGAAAATGCCTAATGGTCGTCACAACGAAGGAATTTTGTACAAAATAATTACTTATCGGGATCCCCATAGAATACACACGGCTGCTTCCAATGTGAAATACCGGGGAAATAGCTCGCCATGTAAAGTGTCTACGCCATCCCTAGTTGTTTTATATTTCAGGCAAACCAAGTTAGAGGTTATTTTCTATAGAGGTGGCACTATTTCATCATGGACGGACATAAACGTACATTCCCAGCTCTGCCGTCAATCCAATCTGGGATCCCAAATTCTAATTGCAAAATCGCTAATTTGGTGATAAATACGCATTTTTTTTATCATTCCTCGTTTGCAGGTATAGTTTCCTAGACAATGTACATCGTAACTGGTGCACAAATATCAAATTTTGAAAAGTGGGGGCGCGTCTTCAAAAAATGTGCTAATATTGCTTTAAAAGAAGAAAGTCTATGCTGCACCTTGAGAGTACGAAAGTAGCCCAATTTTGGACAAGTCTAACTGCGCTTAGGCGTGGCCACAGGGGGGCATTAAAAAGTAGCAAATTGTGCGGGGGGGGGGTCAGTACAATGTGTTGACAACACTGACTAAAAAATGATCCACTGCCTCAGTCATCTGACCAAGTAGAAGACCATAATGAAGATAAAGATTGCTAGTACCACACCCCTGGATTCATAAGGGCTCAATTTGCACAACACGGAGTAATAAGACCCTATGATTTCTGATAATGAAGAGGACCTCTCATTAGCATAACAATTATACCTTAAGAGGATTAACTTCACTTAACCACACCTAATCAATGGTTTATTTTACTTGCCAATGTTAATTAATATTTATGCGTAAAAGTTAGTGAAGGTTCTATTATTTTCAATTGACATATATATTAATGTCCTTACGTTACCGTCCTCCCCGTTACCATATTGGTCGTAAGGACATTTTTTAATTAACTTTAATTAATAATTTACCACAAGTGTGTAACAAACGTTTCAGTGATAGTGTCCATATTGTAGGCCTTCCAAACTTTCTTTGAACAATAACTTTTCTTTACATCACACTCTCTCGTTTTACAAAAAATTAAAAATAAGTACTTTTTTGGTAACGGAGGACCATTTCAGCAGGCCACACTACTAACGGAGTTCGCTGAGTGGAACAAACAATGCAGAAACAAGATAACAAAATGATTTTCATCATGTCCCTGATCTTTACCTGTCACATTACTTAAATGATTGTTGATTCATATTAGTTTGAAATGTTTTATGATACAAAACTTTATTCCATAAAAAAAATTTTATTCACTTTTTTGGTAAAAACAGGATTATAATTTAATCTTCTTTTTTTTCGACCAAAATAAGCGAAAATTTCATTCTGAGTTTTTTTTTTTAAATCATGAAAATAAACTTTCAGCATTCATTTGACAACTAAAATTGCTTTGGTCACATGCATTTGAATTTTGTGATGTCCTGTCCACTTTTTTTGTGGAATTACTGATGAACAAAAAAATCATGCATATTTATGTTATTAGGTCAGAACCCTAACCACTGAATGCAAACATCTTCTAAAAAACTTTTCCAGACAGCTCATATATTGAACAATAATTTAAGCCAGAAAAAATCCTATATGTACTCTCAAATTTGTGTTTTTGCTTAACGGAGCGACTTCGGTTCGCGGCCTTAGATCTGCGCCCCTAATATTGATCCCAAGCACCTTTCGATTAATTTTACCAAAGTCGTCTTTCTCAAACAAACGACGAAATCCTTCTCACATTCTGTCTTTGTCTCTTTTCTTAGACTTTGGGACACATTCCACTTCACACACAGCAAAAAGCCAGCTCTTATTCACAAATTCAGTGTCCTTTGTAAGCATGCTAGCGTTGCCTGTCTTCTTCCTTCAAATTTTTGCTCTATAGTTGTATGTTTATGTATGTTGTTCCATAGAGAGCTGTGTTTGGGCTGAGTAGCCCATTTTTTCTTTCTTTAGTTATTTCCACCCTGTTTTTGACTTTTTTAGTTTTCATTAGTAACATCAAATTATTATTATCTTATTGATTGCAGGTATTTTCAAACTCACTTAATTTCTGACTACAACCGTTCAACCATACCCTACTGACATAATCCTAATAATCACTCTTTACACAACATTTCTGAAAAAACCCGAATAAATGCGTGCAAATGAAGCAGATATGACAGTTGTGTACATTGTTCCTTTCTTTCTCCCATCCCAATGAAGTTTTACAGACAGTATACCACATTTGTTTGAAATAATAGAACATACTTCACTCATATTGTCAATGTATTGTTCCTAAAAGTTGTTTATTGTGGCAACTGTGCATGCGAAAAGTTTTACAAATATTTATTTCAAACAAGAAATCCTGTAAGTTTTTTTCAACATTTTTAATTTAATAATTAATTGTGTCTCAAGGTATATATTTAAGCTTTTTTCAACCCCCTCCCCCAATGATTCCCTGTCGCACAACAACGCAAACGAATATTATCTGAGCCTTTGATGTAATTGAAGTTCATCCTTTGCGGCCATTTTAGCAATAAAATGGAGGTATACCACCTTCAGAGAGGTTAGGGTGATACCGCAAAGTCGGCAAGGTACTTGGGGGGGGGTGGGTTGCCCATGACTATACTTTGCTGTGTAACAATGCCAAAAGTTGCACTTATGTTACTTAAGATGCTAAGCAAATACTGCACCACTACTTTATATTTTGTCTATCGATATAAACATATGCCCAGTCCAACATTACCAGTTGGGGCCCATGTGGGTGAAATACGGTTTTAGGTGGGCAACGGTCATGAGGGCCCCCCCACATGGCAAAATCGCTGTTTCATTGGCCCCATGTGGGACCTACTTTGGTTTTGTCCACTGGGCCTCGATTGGCCCCATGTTGGGTTTTGCCCAGTTGGATGCAGGTGGTATTACACGGGTAGAATGTGTGTTCCCACCCCCCTTCATAGGTATCAGCGTTCTGGGTGTTATGGGCTCACCGAGTTGTACCCATACACGTTCAATGTGGGGCCCATCGGGGCTTTCATGGCCCAAGATGCAAATTCAAAATTGATTTATTGCAACCCTCTTTGCATGTGGAACATTAAATGGCCCACAATTGGGTTTGAAAAACACACAAATGTACTGTTTGTTGTTTCATCACTAAACATCTCTCCCAAAAGATGGGAATAATAAAACTGAAAGTGTGATGAAAAAAATTGCTACGTTAAATTTTATGAAAGGTTAGTTTTAATATGATATGTATGTTCTATGGTGTTTTCAAAATGTTCAGTCGGTACAAAACACCATCCTTTCTTTCTCTAAAGGTGGTCCATCAAATGGTAAGTGATTAAAAGTAAATAGATACAGTTATTATGGGCTTTTGTCTGAGAATTTAATTTATTTAAACAATATTAAAAATACACATTATGATCAAAATGGTTCATTTTATGCAGAAAAAAAAATTCTTAAAATACAGGTCATCGAGACCACCCCAATGGGTGAGCCCTGTGGAAGCCCACTTGAGCCCATAGCCCACCATCACCCACCACGGGCCCATATAAACCCCTTGAAACCCCATGTCGCTAGATTCCCGCACAGACCCTTGAATAACTCCCAATGGACCCTTTTGGGGTTGCCCACATTGTAACCCAACCAAATATACCCCTTATAGCCCTCAATGTCCACCCGGAGTTGCCCACTTGAAGCCCTAGCCCACCTTAAGCCCACCTTGCCCATGCTAAACCCATGTGGGCCCCGAAGGCACGTTGGCTGGGTGTAATCTAACTTGGTACCCAAATTATACCAATTTTGCTTGCATGAATGGCGAAAACCCCTTGATTTTGGAGATTTGCTTATAATCTTACAAATAACTTGCAAATAGTTTGCTCTCAGTTACACTCTAAATGAAATGGACGCGTTTAACACCAGAAGGTGTTCAACTATTTTAAGTTTATCTTAAAGGCATATCTTGGAAGTATTTAACCATATTTCCTTTTTTATCAGTAACCTGTGTCCCAAAACATGTGAAAAGTGGTTAATTACACTTATTAGCTGAATTTAATCAGGAGTACATCTGAAGTACTGATTCACGAGCAACTACATTTAAAATTTTGCAGACATATTTTGGGCATACCTCGTTCTGCACCATCCCCAGCTGTACGCGGGGAACATGGGCGATACAGTCTACACATTACATACAGGGTGAGTAAAAAAAACTTGACCCTGATTGTGTCCGCCATTTTGAATTTTTAAATAATATATATCTAACATATGTGGTATCTGCGGAAAGCTTATTTCATTATCTTTAATTTGCTGCAAAGATCATTCCAATCGGTTAAGTACAGGCCGAGCTACAGTCTTACGAATCAAGAATCTGCAGTGAATAAATAGCCTGATTTTCTTCTGGACACGGATTTCCTTTGCTGAACGCCGTTCATTTCAATGTGAATCCGTGGACAGAGCAGAAAACCGACTACTTGATTAACACGACTGTAGCTCGGTCCATACCTAACCGATGTGAATGATCGTTGCAGCAAATTAAAGATAATGAACCCAGCTTTCAGATGATACCAAATATGTTAGATATATGTTACTTAAAAAATCAAAATGGCGGACACAATCAGGGTCAATTTTTTTTTACTCACCCTAGTATTGGTTGCGTCTTCTTGATATTGATAGAACTAGGGCCCTTTACCAGTGCTATAAATTTCAATACACTAGAGCTGAAAGTGGTAAGGGCTGGTGGGCCTTAGATGTAAAAAATATGCTCTTTACCATGGGTTTTGGTGAAGTGTGGGTTGCTCAAGGCGTTGCAAATATTGGCGCTTTTATTGTCCTTATTCAAACAAAGGTGTCAGGATATCCATTATACAAACATTTTTTTTTTTTTAATGTTGTTGTGTTTTTCATTTTTTGTATTGTATTCTCAATTTAAATATGATTAACAATGTGAATCATATCTGTTTAACGTTGATAATTTTCATTTAGACATATTATTTACTAAACTCAGGCTTTTATTCTTACTTGTAAATTGAATTGGGTAGATGGAATCAAATACCCACGTGAAGCATGAGATGACTGTCAATTATGTATTCCAATCAATTCAATTTTATGAATAAAAAACTTTTGATACGTGGAATCAACATCATCTGTGGTCATACAGAACATTAAGGTACAAAATAATAACATTACATTACGAAATAAAATTGTTATATACAGGGTTGAGTCAAAAAAAAGGACAACCCAAATTGACGCGATTTTTTTCATGGAAAAAACCCTCTATGTATTTATATTTATTTATTCTTGTTGTACATTCCCTGTGTTTGATTCGCTTATCATATTAAAATTACGGCATTAAATTTGATTAACGCGTTCAAAAGTGACAGTTGCGGAAGTGAAAGTACCAGATGGGATAAAGACCGAACAAGTTACACGCTAAGAGTAACCCAAAGAGTTCGCTTGGTTTACGTTCAGCCATTGGGATTTGCAGCAATCCTCCATTAATTACACATTTGGAACGAAAGGTCAGGGAACACCAGGTGACGTAACCAGGATGATGGCGTGGGAGGGGAAGGAGTCAAGGGTGTGATCCGCCACTCAAACTATTGCCCCCCTCTGGCCCCCCAAATAAGGATCAGGAAGGAAAGTAATACATTGATGGTATTGACAGGTTACCGTATTCACCTTTGCAAAAGTGTTTAGTGAAGCCCCAAAATTTCAATGGTTCCCATCATCTGGTCCCTCGTCCCCAAATGAAAATGTCTGGTTACTTGGTAGGTTAAGACTGAATAATGAAACAGTATATCAAATATATCAAAATCATGTATTTTATTTAATAAAATCAATTTTGGACTGAAGCAAAATATGCAGCATTATTTGCCTATTTTCTTTTCATTCTTTTGATTTTCACGTAGCAAACTTCCAAAGTACATGTATAGGGTGGATAAAGATAAATGGCATAAAATGTTTCACTTAAAAATATACTGTTAATTCATTAAAAGGTATTCTGCATATTATTCAACACATGTCCTGCGTCAAAGAAATCAATAAACCACCCGTTAATCTATTTTGAAGCCATCACGCTGCACAGAAATTAGTCTAATGTGTGCATTCAGTGAGCAATTTGTTCGGGCAGAAAAATGGGTACCTTCACAAAATAAACTGTAGCATTTGAATGGCTTGATCGATTTGAAAAATTTCCAAAATATTGTGAAAGATATTAAAACAAACTATATCTTAATACAGGAAAATTGTAAAATTACGTTAAGGTTTCTTCATAAAAAATCCTCATTGGTTGTACTTTTTTGGACTCACCTGTACAGTAAGTAGACTTGTTTAAGTTATATACAGTTAGCTATGTTTGAGGCTTACAATTATTCTCTAGGACACTTCATAAGAAATGGGCATTTTA
The DNA here is from genome assembly GCA_023653785.1 of Ophioderma brevispina. NCBI lineage: Eukaryota > Metazoa > Echinodermata > Ophiuroidea > Amphilepidida > Ophiodermatidae > Ophioderma > Ophioderma brevispina. Next base: position 15,140 of record JAMKCH010012458.1, on the reverse strand, counting down.
AAATGTATCGAGCACTAAAAAATTTGTACCATGTACCTCATTAATTCGCTATTTTCTAAGTTTCCAGGCGCGCTTGATGTAACTTACAATTTTTATCAAAAATCTTCCCATGGTGTATCAAAACATACATATCATCCTCATAAGAAATGTATTTTTCATCTATGACAACACTGTAAAACCATTGCCAGAATTGTTCAGGAAACTGTTGGAGTGGAGTTCATTTTTTAATTTTGTGTATTCTTCACCTTCTTTATCTTTATCTTTCCTCCCTTTCCTTGCCCCTTTTTTTCTCGCTTGCCTTCAAATTTCTCCCCATTTTTCCAAGGGGCCTGAGTCGATCACTTCGTCCACCGAGTAACGCCACTGCTTCCGTGCTTTACTTCAGCAAAGACGCAAAAATCCCACCGTTAGTTCCGATAGAACGTCCACACGTACTTACTAATAGAGCAGGAGACAAATATCATAGGGGCCTTATTTAAAGGAGAACCATTACAACAATAGCTTATACAATATACGTTATAAAAAAATATTGAACCCATATCGAGTAGTCTCATGGATAATCTGGATTCTACTAACCATTAAAATGAATAAATCATTTTGTCTGACTACGCGCTTGAAATTCGGCCAGTGTCTATGGATATGTATTACGTGTTATGCGATAAGGACGGCCACAGTAGCGTCATACACCTTCACACGTGGACGCTTTCATCATGTGTATTTCCTATGCATGTATGACGCAAACGTGCCGACCGTCTCGTAGAACACGTTATACAACAGCGCGAATTTTAAATAGCTCATGGTCAGAATAGAGGGTTTTAATTTTATTGTTATGGTTAATATAATTCGTTTTTCGATGGAAAACCACTCTATATGTGGTCAATATTATTTTAGAGTCATTGTATAATAATTATTCGTGTTTACGGCTTATCCTTAAGAGTTCGTGTCCTCCACTATAGAAAAGGTTTTAACACTTGGTAGTTGTTGGACCTCACATCAATGCGGGTAGGTAGTACTATCAAAATGTGGTGCACTTTTTCAATAGGGGCAATTTAAGTTTACACAGGGTCAATTTGTTAAAATGCCCCAATCATGTTGAAATGTATGCATACTGTCCATCTAATAATAAGGATTCCAAAAAAAGGTATAGTTTGTACCACTACGACCATTGGTTTTGAGAGTTATAGGATCCCTTATGGTCTATGGAGCCCGGACTTTTGCTCCCGCCGGACTATAGTTGCTTTCACACACCGTTCCATGCAAGCCGCCATGTTGAGTATTTTCTTACAGCATGCATCGCGTGCTCATTCGCTTGATTACCGAGACCCGGAATCTTTACGCAATGAAGAAACAACCACGACTGAGGATTTTCTCGAGCGAGAAAATCGGATTAGGAAGTGGAATGGGCCATCCCCCTCTTGTGAGGTATGCAATTATAGGGGCGGCAGATAGATGGTTCAAACGCCAAGTGGGTTGTGCCTTCCGCCCTATCTCTTTCTTCCATGGTATTACAAACCACTGGGACTTTGTAAAAAACCACGGCGAGATTGTAAAACGCATGGCGAGTGGTAGAACATAAACGAGTGGAGAAAAAAACCGAGCTATTAAAAAAAAACCACGGCACACGAGAGTTCAACCGCCCAAGACGATTATTTTGGTCAATTTATACTGTTTTTTATTTTAATGCTCGCGTTTTGGAGGGTATTTGACGGGATATTTTTCTTTTGCATATGGCCAAAAACAATAACAATAATAAATAATACAAATTTAAAAAATAAAATACTAACATAAACAAAATGATCGTTACGCGGTCGTTGTACCGCTAGTGGTCGTCTGCCGTCGCGGTTTGTGAATGGGGTAAAAGGACATGAGTCAACCAAGGTGACCTGGGTCACAAAGTGATGTGGGGCCAAAAAGGTCACAATGGGGTCACACAATGTCACATGGTGTCACCGAGGTAACATGGGGTTCACCGAGGTCATCACCGAGGTCCCAGGGGTCACCGAGGTCACATTGGGGTCACCAAGGTACAGGGGGGTCACCAAGATCACAGGGGGTCACAGGGGGTCACCGAAGTAACATGGGGTCACCAAGGTCCCATGGGTCACCAAGTCCACATGGGGTCACAAGTCACATTGGTCCACAAAGGTCACATGGGGTCACCGCGATCCACATGGGGTCACATGGGGTCAACCGAAGTAAACCTGGGGTCCCCAAGGTCAAATGGGTCACCAGTGTCACATGAGGTCACTAGGTCACATGGGTGTCACAAAGGTTACATGGGGTTACAAAGGTGCACATGGGGGTCACACGGGTCACCAAGGTCACACGGAGTCACCAAGGTCAACACAGGGGTCACCAAGGTCACACGGGTCACCAAGGTCACCGAGGTCACCAAGGTCACATGAGTCATCCTCAACCCTGCCCTACAATGTCACCCCACCCTGCCTCCTCCAGGACACACCCCACCCCCCTCCCGGTCGCACCCACACCGACCCCCTCCCTGACACACCTATTTGGGAATGGGCCAAAGGTCAGGTCACATGAGGTCACAAGGACACATGAGGTCACCAAGGTCACATGAAGGTTACCAAGGTCACATGAGGTCACCAAGGTCACGTGAATGTTGTCAAAGGTAAACACGCCCTTCGACCCCACCCTTCCCCGATGCACCCCACTCAGACGCACACCACCCGACTCCGAGCACACCACCCCAACCCAACGAACATAACCGAACCCACCCCAAGCATCATCACCCAACCCCTCCCGGACGCACCCCACCACTACCCACCTCCCAGGCACCCATCATAACCCCCCACGGGCCCCCCCCCCACCACACCACCATTCCCTACACTCCACCTGACCTCCGCCATATGATTTAACACACAAGGATGTGTGGGATAGTAGTTTTCATATAGACAAAGGAATTTTGAATTTCGAAGCACCATTTTAGCGATACAGCAATGATGCATATTAATTTAGCTAATTTGCATACCTAAGCCGCATGTTCAGAACTTTCAAATGGCAAAGAAGATGTGCACCATAATGGGTTTTAGTGAAGTGACGAAATTTAACATATTGATGTACCGTTTTCAAAAATATGCAATTACGCTTGTATTTCTGGCCTGTTAATTCGGCATTTGCCATACGTAATTTGCCGGAAATATGCCCAACATTAATCAGGTTGAGAACCTTTAACCCCTTCCTTCCACCAAGTACATCAGTAGAGCCTTATAGTTCAAGAGCCAGCTCCCCAAAAAAGTACTAGAAAAGGTTGAGGTAGACACAGTGAGCCACAGTAGGTTCGAGAGTTGTTCTTGGTCAATTTGAGGTGCTGATTTCCAATATGCTATGTGTACTTTCATAAAAAATCTGGTGGAAAGTCCTCCAATTTGCTATTAAAGGGGGCACTCCCGATTTTTGAAGGTATTACTAATGTTGACAATTTACTCGGATATTATTAGTTTCAGCTGTTACCGTTAGTACAATGGAGAATTTCATTCCTATTTGTCAGATAATTATCCAGAGGTGTAAAAAAGAATTATGAAAGGGTGTATTAAAGGGGTATTTTACGATTTTAAGGGAGAAATTTGAATGATACATGAGATATGACGTGTACATACATATTGTGCAATTGATTAGTTCCTAATATGATGTGTTAGAATGCGACACAACACAATTAACACAGCACAATGTTCATTTTAAAGGGACATTTGAGCACAATGGTCATTTTAAAAGGACATTTGAGAAAGTGATTCATTTTAAAGGGGCATTTATATATTTAGTGGAAAAAGAATGTAAAGAACATTTCAAGTGAATACACAGTAATTCAGGGCTACAAAAAACATCTGACTCAGTTTGCAGGATTAATTTTATCCTTTCGGCTGGATATCCACTATCGTCTCAAGAGAAGTGATGACATCGCAAAAAGAGAGGTAGCATTATTTTTTTAGTGAGCGTCTAGGGGCAATTTCCCCTAAAACAAGGCAGGGGTCTGCTCAATGATTCAAAAGTGCTTTTAAATGCAGTTAACGTTAGCCATATAAGGTGAGGTAAACTACTAATATTTTTGTAGTTGTGAAATATCTAAACACTTAAATTAAAGTAAGGGACATATCAAGGTTTAACATTGACGCTAGTAAATCTTTTATAATACAATTACATTCTCCAGAACACATTGAAAAGACCCCCTGCCTTATAAGTTCAAAATTCGATTGAAACCCAAGTATGGTATTCATGGTTTCCAGTGTTACTGGAGTAAAAAACACAAAATTATGTCTGCTTCTTGGGTTGCGCAGCGAATCGGATGCTTAACCATACCAAATAATGGTTTATCACATGTTGTAAATCCTTCTCGCTCTCTCATGAGCAAAGTACACTGCATATCAGCAGTGTATTGAGGTCGGAGTTAAATCATATAAACGTCTGTTCAATTTATCTACCAAGTAATAACTTCTCATTCATATTTGTTGTTGCTTGATAGAGGTAAAATAAACTCAATAGGGACGAGTTGATGTTTTCTATTGACTTTCTATATATTTGAGTGAGAGTGGTACGTTAGTGGAGTAGGGAAAGGGGGATTTTTTTTTTGTAAGAAAGAGAATTTTTAAGATAGATTTAGAAAGAGAAAGAAGATTTAGAAAGAGAAAAGATTTAGAAAGAGGAAGAGGAGAAACAGGTAGAGAGTGATATTAATGCTGCAGCTCTATTTGATGGTGATGATGATTAATGGGATATGAGGGTGATGATGCGATGACGATAATAATGATGATGATGATATGATGATGATGTGATGATGATGATGATGATGATGCTGATGATGATGATGATGATGAGATGATAATGATATGATGATGATGATGATGATGATGATGATGATGATGATTGATGATGAAAATGATTTGGAAATTTATAACCAAAGTAGTACTCAACATAGACGTTGTAGATATTTTAGGCCTTATGTTTTCATATGCCAGACGTTTATCATAAAAGACAACCAAAATCAAATGGAACACCGTAGAGAACATAGAAAAACCATAAAAATGAATGAAAGAAAAGGAAATCAGTATTTGCTAATACCTAGTCCAAAGAAACCACTCCTTGATACAGATTTTAGTCAATGCATCATTGCCCAAGAAAGAAACGGAAGAGAAAACGTTCAACATCAGAAGCAACGCAGAGCTGCAATTCATTATGGCTCTTGAAAATAGAGATGACGCACTTCCAAGCGATTGACAAGGAGTGCATATTCTGAAGATTTTTGCAACAGCAACCCAAATGGCATGACAGGTGCCGAGCATCTTGGACGGCCAAACGTAACTTCCTTTGCTCAGAAAAAAGAAAGGAAAACAATTGCACTCAAGGTACAAGTGGCCGCAGTGTACGAGCATTTATTTGGCCTACTCACACAAAATGCATAATTTGTGCCAAGCCGCAGTGTCAAAAAGGGCCAGAAGTATTTAAAGTTGTTCTGCAGATAGACAAATGAACATATATGTCCAAGCAACGCAGCTAGTTAAAGAATACCCTGAAGTCTACTACGTATGAAGGAGGATGGCACCAAGCCTAAGAGATGGTTGCTAAGACGGTACATTATCATCCAAAGTGTTTGGCAACATTCCTCAGGAAAAAGCCAAGTGAAGATTTATCTTCAGATGTATATGCAAGATGCATTTAATGAATTTTTAAAAGATGTGGGAACAATCTCTGAAAAAAGGGAAAGATGTGGCTTGGTCTTCTGGTCTATATAAACATGTACGAGAGAAGTTAGAACAACTTGATGTTGACCCGGCACGTGCTCAAGGATATCGCACACAATGTCTAAAGAAACGCATGGTAACTAGTTTGCTGATATTATTTTCTATCAGTCCCAATTAGTTTGGCTGAATATGTGTTTCTCGACTCTGCAGTAAGTGGAGGTGCGCGTTACAGCTATGGCGTCTTCAACAAGAATATGAGGAAAATTACATTCCATTGTAAGTGATGCATCTGAAAACGGAGACAGGTCCTTGCCCTCAAATGATACATTTGATGATAACTACCATATATATCATGCTGCTCAACAAATGAAGGAATGACTTAAAAACCTTATGAGTTTAGACCCCCAAGAGTCTGATGCAGGCATCCAAGTGAAACCGGGAGTGTTCATCAAACATCATTAACTTGAACAGCTACTCACAAGATCCGACTCTACGTCTACAATTTGTTAGCATGTATCTTGAGTCTGAATCCCTAGATTTAAAAACAGGTAGGAGAGGACAGACATCGGTCTTCATAAGGACACAGTGTTCTTAGCACAAGAGTTAATCCATGTGACCTGGGAAGCCTATGCCACAACATATCGCAATTGCATCTCTATGTTATCACAAGGATAGAAGCAGGATATTATTACAATGCTCAATAGATCTGGGAATAGCAGCAGATACGATGTAATGCAAGGATACTGACAGAAGTTGCTACTCAAAACAAGGAGCTTTGGATGAAGATGGAATTTTATTCCAGACAACATAACACACAAGACGGGACTTATTCCAGTTTGCCATCGACAACCTAGAGGTCACAAGATTCATCACCAAGTGGGGCATAATACATGTCACCAGCATGGCAGCATTCAATCCGGTACGGCGCAAGCCTCTGGAGATTTGGAGCTATTCCACAAGTATTTGGAAGAGACAAGACCCTTGAAGAAAGTCCTAATGAGGTCCGACATGAAGTTGAAGTCTGTGAAGGCGTGTTCTGAGAAAAGTTTAAGGACCCCAAGCAGAAAGAACCAATGATCCTAGAAAAAACTGTTAGAATTCACAGTGATATTCCTACTTAGATCTGTGCTGGATGTTGGCAAGATATGCCCAACAAAGCTCATTGACATTGATGTCGAATCAAAAGCAGTGATGTTCCAGGGTACAAGGCTTTCTGCTGCCAGGATATCGAATCGACTCATTCCACCCACAAGGTGGTACTGCCGTTTCTGCCATTTCACCGACAACAGAAGCTGTTGGTGCATGAAGCCTACAGATATGTATACGAACTCGCAGAAAGCTCGGCCATGAGTACACGATAGTAACTCAAGATTTAGCTGTGTATGAAGATAAGTTATGGGATCCGACATAAACGCAGTCCTGATGAATATGAAAATCTTATCCTTCGCCTTGGAGGCTTTCACCTGGAAATTAATTTCCTTGGCACCATAGGTTGTCTTATGAAGGAATCTGGCTTGAAAGAATTTTGTGAAATGCAAAGATCTTCTTCCTGGTAATGCAAACAAAGGTAATGGATGGATCTGGATGTTATCAGGCGATGAACGCATACACAACTGTATATGAAGGACTCTTGTAGTCTGGTGGGAAGCCTTTGAGGATTGAGGATCTGGTGTAGTAGAGAGGAAAAAAGATCGTCACCCTATCACCAATTTAGATCAGATTCTAGAAAACGCTGTTCTCTCAAGACAACTCATAGATGATAGGGCCACTCAGTTCTGTGAAGCATAGAGACATAATGCTTAATTAAATGAATCCAAGAAAAGGAATATTCAAACTTACAATTATGGTGGATGTTCTGATTTAGTGGAAGATTAGCATTGCCAGTTTCTTCGTGCGGAACGAGAGGGAAACTGGGATGAACACCTTACCTGCAACTTCCGAATGCTCACAATCATGCAAGTGCTGCCGTCCCATAGTATGACTACTCAAGTTGTGAACTACTTGAATGATATGAGAAATCTACCACCACCAATTGCCCGGCAGCTTTTAGAGAAGGCAAACTTACTGTCAAGCAAACAGATGGCCAATTTACAGGTATTGGACAGAACATGCACTGAATGTGGCCGAATGCAAACTCCAAAGGAAGAAGAGGCACAGCTGGAATATCAGGAAATGTCTTTCGCCCAGAAGCACAGGAAAAGTGGTATTCTGAACCATGCCTTACCACAGAGGTCGTGTAAATCGTTCAGACAAATGCTAGATATGGATTCAGTAGATCCAATACAAAAAAAACACCCTGAAGACATTGCAGCCACAATGGAATAGACAAATGAAAGACAGAGACAACGTGGTAGACGTAGTTAAAGAATTCATCAACCCTTCACTTATGAAGATGGAAATTGGATCAATATTAATTTCTGGTGCCATTGCTTCAACTGATGTCAAAGATCAACTGATTAAAGAAAGATAATTGGCACATCTGTTGTTGAGAAGTATTTATCAAGCAAAGCTAAGAAGATGGAAAATCGTAAAACTTCATACGTTGCAACAATGTCAAAGAAACAAAAGAAAAAAAAGTCACAAGCCACCGTTCTAAAGATAAGCTGTAAACTGAGGTCAAATGCTGCAAGAGGGCACTGCTTTTCTGAAGGGAAAGAGTCAGAAGAGAGGATCATGCAGTTGGCACAAGCATGAATTACTCCCATACCCACCAGCAATAGCTGAGGTCTCAGACTCCGGTGAGATTTTGTTGAGATCTGGCACGAAATCATCCCTGCTGAAGTGTTTTCCGCAAGAGCTTGAGCTTGAAGAATGGCCAATAGAACTACCGAATAAACTCAGGCCACGGCTGCTTAGTGAACAGTGCGGCTACCAACTCAAGTGTATATATTGTAGACATGATGGGATTCATCAGATTTATTGCACCACCTCAACCTATGAGCCAGCACAGATGTTCGCCCAAGCGTGGTCCTACAAACGCATAGTCGCTCTCGCCCAAACGATTGCAAGCATGTACATATTGTCGCGGATAGATATGAATGTGAATTGGAGATTACAGGATATAAGTTGAAAGATGCCAAGCGGATGTCACAGCAGCGAACCAAAGCAACAATCTGTGTAATTCAAGCTAAATCCCCAAGTACCAATCACTGACTGGACAGGGATTCTCTCACCTACAAAACAAAACAAAGCAAGGAGCTTCTCAGAGTTTTAGTTGAGTGGGGGGTGTGGCGTTGGGAACACACGCATGGGGGAGCTTGGATATCGCCGAAATGACCCGATCTTGCTGGAGGCTCTCGACAGATTGAAGCTCCATCGCTTTGCAAATACAGATGTCGTTGCAATACCAGAATTGAGTAGCAGGTAATGAAGAAGGAGACACACGAGTGCTTCTACATGTTTTTTTTTTTTCCATGTTGCTGCCCCAAATGAAGCTACGATGTGGTAATCAGAGCGAACGAGACAGATATTGTGTAATGCATGTTTTTCTTTGGAAAACTTGCCAATTTGGGCGTAGAGGAGCTTCATATACAAATGAACGCAATTATTTCATCCATTCCTTGTGCAAAGTATTTGGACAGAATGAAATAGCTATTTTCCGCTTGTCCATGTACTGAGTGGAAGTGACACTACAAGTTCGTATAGACAAAGGAAAAAAAACTGTCTAAGTGAAACACATCTGAAAGAGCATTAGCGTTCGGTGTCTAGAGCAATCAAAGTGACCTGGTCAAATACCATACATGGCCAGTGGAAGTTGCAAAGGACCTGATCCTGGTACTGTATGTAAAGCGTGCAGCGAAGATTATGCTTCCGTGAATCAGCTTCGAGGAAACCTCTATGGCCGCTCCGTAGATCTACGTTGTTTGCCTCCTACAGATGATGATACAGGCACCATGTCTTAAGAGCATTGTGCAAACAGCGTATGGGGTTAGAGCACACCAGTCAAAGACAAGATTTTGCCCAAAATTTAGAATTTGGCGGGAGAAAGGAGAATGATGTACTTGTGCCGATCCATGATGACAGAACCTTCCGCACCCAAGGATCTTAAAGAATCAGCTACGCTCGTGCGGAGGGAAGTGTTTAGAGGATGTCCTTGCAAAGATATTGGCACATGTGCGCTGTTTGTTCTTGTGGAGGGAAGCCCCAAACAGTCGTCTTTGTCATGCATGAAGACGGAGAGTTGAAAATAATTGACTTTACTACATCTACCGTGTGTCCCAAAAAAAAAACGCAACACTGGTGGCATGCGCCATAAGGTTTGAACAAAAAGCACGTGAACTACTTAATTTCTTTGTGGTAACATAAATGGGGACTGTTAGCTAATATCTTGAAAATTTCATAACTGCTAGAGCATAGGTTTTTAAGATATGACCCCAACAATCAAGTACGCCGCCAGAACCCATTTTACCCAATGAGGCGAACTAATTAACTTCAACATACGGCCACTGGACGTTTTGCGCCCCGAACCCACCAATATGAATCTCAGTCCAACCACCATTCCATTTTTTAAAGACAGCTACTGCAAAACCGACTGCCCCCCCCCCCTCATTCAATGCCAATATTTTCGGAAAAGTACTGGAGGTGACATGGGTGAAGAATATTTGAAATGTTTCCATTGGTAATAACAGCTAAAAACATCATTTTAAACACACTTAAAAAATCCGAACAAACTCTTCGTATTTGTCCAAATAAGACAGCATTGATTAGAGCTAATTATTCAACAATCAATTGTGTGATGGCACCAAAGAAGTTATTAACCCAAAATTAATGACAGATGAATACACGGATATTGTTATTGAGTTTGTGTTGGAAAACATAGTTTTACCTTCATAAAGTTGCGAATGTACATTAGTTTCATGTAAAAAGCAAAGTTGCAGCCCAAAAGATTTATCATTTAATGTGATGTGGGGTTTGTCTATGGCTTAGTTATAGTTTTATACCGTCTTTAAACATATTTTTACACCCAATAAATTAATGTTTTATCATGATCAGTTAAGTAACTAAGTTGTAAATGCAGTCATGGAACTAGTAGAAGTGTTTGCAAGAAATTTGGGCAAGTAAATGTGATTGCAATAATATTATATTTGCTTCTGTGTCAGTGCAGTCTTGTGGTTACAAGCTCCTCATTTTTGTAAAGGGGTTCTGCGGGTTACTGATTGTTGGGATCATATCTTAAAAACTATTGACTTTACCGTTATGACTTTTCAGGGATATTAGCTAACAGTCCATCTTACAAACCTTACAACAAAGAATAATTTAGTCACGTGCTTTTGTTCAAAACTTATGCGCCTGCCCACTAAGGTGGGTTTGCGTTTTTTTTGGGACACACGGTAGTCACCTGAAAAGGTAAACCACACCTGTGTATAATGGAATTAAAATTTATCCCTTTGTGAATTCAAATTCCCATAAGTTGTGACCTAATTTGTGATCTGGTTTGAAGTTACGTAGCAAGGCCAAAGTATAATCAAATTCAAGAGTTTCTCATTAATGTCTCTGGGTTGTATAGAAAAGTTAATGAAATGGTATGATATAGGGAATGAATATCTGCAATCCATTAGTTAGTTTCCCATTTAAAAAACCAATTAATTTACCTTCCTTGCCAAAGAAAATTCAAGGTTTGAATGTAAAGGAAATGATCTTACCAATGCAATTTCTTTTGTACGTTTTCCCCTTTAATGCTATTTGTAACTTCAAGCATCAGACTGTAGATAAGCAATATAAAAGTGAAAGTGATGCTGGTTTAATTCTTTCCAGCTGAAAGGCCTTAACCCTCGTCTTTACCAAGGTTTTAGCCACCCCCTAGTGAACTTTGCTCCGGTGCGCTAAAATGAAACACCCACCAAAGCTTTCGTAAAAGCTTCCGGTAATCATTTTTTCTCATCCTTTCCAGCCATTTTACGAAAAAATAGGAAGTAGCACCTTCACCATGGTTAGGGTATGCCGTCAAAGTCAGAAGGGTAAGGGGGTAGTTTGCCTATCAACGAATTTTTATGGTGCATTTTTTTTTAAATAGTACGCACAGTAAATGGCTCTAAAACTCTACGTTTATGTCAAATCTCGTCATTTGCCATCATTAGAGCTAAAAACCGTAGCATAAAATGTGATATTCCTACCTTTTTTTAGCGCAAAATTGAATTTTCGCCTATTTTCTGTGGCAAACACATGTCAATTGGCGACTCGCGAACCTTGTGACGTCATTGTGACGCCATACTAGGTATGTGGTACTTATTTGAATCATCGGAAAGAGAAGGAGCACATAGCTATCCATTAGTATCAAACAATCATAAGCATCGGGTGCTTTAGTAAAGAACTTTATCGCGGTTTGGAATCCGTGTTACAAAAAAGGCTTGGTTAAAGATAGGGTTAGTTAAAGGGGCTTTGATTGAATTAAAATCACATGGAGTGCCCCTTTAATAGAAAAAATTGTGAAGGCAGACTTCCCTTAATGCTGTTGGGATTTATATTGGCCACTGTGAGAACTTTAATAACATTATGAAAAAGGAATCAACATTTATTATTTATTATATTAAGCTTTTAAAAACACTTCGACCCATGCACAAAGGGCAAATTGAGCTTTTAAAGTAGGGGAATGCCCCTTTAATGCTAGTTTGAAATTTTATTCCCTGTTTTGAATTTGTGACAATCATAGGCAATTAAGATAGGCAATTCAATGTGACAAATATCACAAATTTATGATGTATTTGACATTGAAAAACTTGCAGGAGATCGAATATGATCTTTCAAAATCGAGGAGTGCCCCTTTAATGGCAAATTAAGCAACTTTCCAACCCACTTTTATGAAAGTACACATAAGAGATTTGGAATCGACACCCAAAATTGACCAAGAACCGTCCTTAAACCAAATGTGGCTCACTGTGTAGACCCCTCACAAATTTGCAACACCTGGGCTCTCCAACTATACGAACTCAGAATAACTTGTACACATGCCTTGCGGGAAAGGGTTAACATTTTGACATGCCAAAGTTCACATGGGTCACCAAGGCACATAAGGTCACCAAAACATGTCCACCCTAACCCGCCCCCTCCTCTCCACAAGTTACATCGTAGCCTTACGGAACTCATACGGCATGCAATATATGAAGGCGTTAACATTTGACCAACAGACACACACACAATACACAGACACCCAGGACCACACAGAAATACGACGAGAGTAAATCCCTATGTGCCTTCTGCAATTCTTGCCGACGGACACAAAAATAAAAAAGTAACCAACGATGAGAATATGTTGTATTTTATTACTTGTCCAGTCAAAAAAACACACATTGTGACCAATTGAGTATCGTCATGTGAGTGACAACAAAAGTCGTATCTACTTTCATGATTTTACAGGAGAAAAATTTTTTGTGTTTCAAATCAATGTGTATTCGATTGAACAAACTTATAACACACGACGTAATTGTATTTTAAAAAATATTATGAATATTTTATCGACTAATAAAGCTTTTAATTAGCTAATTAAATGGCGTAAATACACACATGATTTCTCGTTGTAGTGTATAACAAAGTAGTATCTACCAGTTACGAATTGGTTAACTCAACTGATAATTCAATTTTTAGTGACAACAAAGTAGTATCTACAACCTATTGGCTATTTAGCTTAATAACTCTGCATTAAATTGAGCCTAAAAACTTGAAATATGTTAAATTATGCGTATTACATTTTATTTTGTAAACAAATTAAGTGGAAAAAGGTCGTAATTAACATTTTTGATATATTATATATTATATTATTTTAGCATAAATTTGGTTCAAAAAAATAACGATGTGTAAATTTGGATTTCAATATTCCAACTTTGGAATTCCAATATCCAACTTTATTTGGATTTTTAAAAAAGTTGATTTTCGGACTCAGTCGGACTCAGATCAACCTAAAAGATCGATTCCGACATCGATATCTGGTCAAATAGGCGAATGTGTAAATTTGGATTTCCATAATTCCAACTTGGAATTCCAATATCCAACTTTTTGATTTGTTAAAAAGGTGGAAGTTTTCGGACTCAGTAGACTCAGATCAACGTAGAAAAATCCGATTCAGACATGGATTGGACCTTTTATTGTCGTCGATGGACACTTTTATTGTCGTCCATCAATTCCTACAGATGGGCTAAAAAGATTTTCTATTGGACCTTGGTTTTAGATTTTACACACAGTAAAGGAGTTTGACCTACTGAACCCCCAATGGGACCTTTGATTAAAATTTCATTAAGGAACTTTTGTAGGGGATGTTCAAAATACACCACACACATGAGTCCACGTGATCATACTATGTAATCTGTAGGAGGAGTAGTGATTTGAATGTAAGTCATTTGAGTATTTGGGCCTGTGACCCCTAAAAATTATGGTCATATGACAAAGTGGTTAATTAAATTTGGTGTTAGTGTTGATCACGTCCACAAGTGACAGTATTAGTTTTGAGTTTTGAGCTAATTCTAGTTTTGCATGGTTAACGTGTGTTTAATCCCTGTGACCCTATCGTGACCTTTGACCCAATTCTGGTCATGTCAAAAGTTTTGTGTGTATGTTACTGTGCCCTGTCACCCAGGTTTTTTTGGTCAATATAGCATGTTGCATGTCTGGAGATATTAGCATGATGACAGAAAGACGAAAGAAACCGTACAGAAGAAAACACACATTCGAGTTCCTCGACTGTGTACGAAACCGTACAGTAAGAAAAACACAGTCCGAGTTCCTCGACGTGTGTAAAGAAAGAAGACCGATCGTATAGCCTACATTTTTGTTTTTGTTTGTTCAACATTTCAGGACCACGGCCCGATCTATAGCCTCGTCCCCCAGATCTCCAGATTTCCGGAAAGTGGTCAAAATGATTGGTATCTGAATAAAGCTTCTATTTTTTCTCATTGTACCCTGTAAAGTGATAGGCTAAAGGACGTTTTGGTTTGGATGTTAATTTAATTTATGAGCGAAAATGGGCCCCATTTTTGGTCGCCCAATATTAATTTTACAGAGTCATTCTAAGGGGATTAACAAACTCAAGTTTTAGACTCTATCTCACATCAAAACGGGTTTGAATAGGAAGATCGTCGCGAACTTTACAGATGGATATTGGCCTTTAATGTCCATTCTATCAATATGAAAACCTTTTAAGGCCCTAGATAATTCAATCGTGGGGTGCATCCCTTTTAAGCGCAATCACACCATTCTTCCTAAATATTTCTCCTTGTCTAACTACAATCTTAAAATCGTCCTCACTTCTGACGAGTGCCGAGTAAATATATCTTGTCAGGCGGACTTGATTATTTTGATAAATTAACCAAACCTTCTTGTCTATATTGACTGGTATTTTGGTAAAATTTTTTAACGAGATAGTTTTTTTAAAGTGTAGAGTATCAGGTTTTTGAATAAAAATTAAAAAAAAAACCAAACTTATATTAGGCCATAAAAAGTATATTTTCTTGTCCC
>JAMKCH010012457.1:0-36629 GCA_023653785.1 Ophioderma brevispina | reverse complement strand
AATTTGTCAAGACCACGCATTATTTAAACACGATTTTTTTTTCACACTTTTCATCCATTGTTTTTCACCCCAAAAATATCATTAATAATTATAATTATAGACCATCGAGGTAGTACTTCTACTTTTAGGTAGCTTGCTGGGGGAATGCAATGGGGGGGGTGGTTGCCGCAAATCTAGAATAAGTAAAATGAAACAGGCGATATAAATGCACGACGAGTCCCACAAACCGACGCAAGTAATATGGTTTCAAACCAGGGGATATCTTGCTAGAGAGTGGTCTGTGCGAGCAGCTAATACTACACCGGCTCTACATATAGCGACTCATTACAGCAGTCAAGGGGGGGGTGGGGGGGGGAAAAGTGATCACAGTCGAAAGATGCCAGCGTGACCTGCTGTCTGGCGTTAAGGGTGATAGAGGATCATAAAGCTCACGGCCAGATTTTCTTATTTTGCAATATCTTTTTTACTTCACTGTTTAAAATGAGGTTGACGTTTTCAAAAATCACTTTTCGGAAAATTTGTACAGGCTCTATGGGAAAATGAGCAAAAGACGCCATTTTCCTCATAAAAATAACTTCTACCGGCCAGATTTTTTAAATTATGTTAAAGCATATGCCAGATCTTCAGGCGCGGCAATACAGTGGGGGTCACTGACTTAGTTTTCAAGAAATCTGCCAAAATGTACCAAAATACACTTTTTCATTTTAGTGCGTCTTGGTGAACTGTTGTGGCGCAGCACTCTTCGCGCACCGAAACTAGCGCCAGGTATACACGCATCATACACGCCAAGAGTGAAATATAGCATTCACGTATCGCATCCTACACAGTGATTTTCCTATCTAATGTTAAGTTGCATAACTCAGAATATAACAAAATTACCATTCCAAAAAAGTTTAGAAAGAAGTTGGAAAATAGGTCAACTTTATGCACATGTTGCTAGAAAAAGAACAACCAAACAGGTTTTGTGGCATCTGCATCGACTAAACATGCTGACAGAAGGCACATACCGACTTTGTGATCCGAATTTACCTTGCGACGCATGAGATTTGAAGTAGTTATTTTGGGGTCCTCTCGATATTCCAACGGTTCATTATTCCGAAGCTTCGTTTTCCGAACATGCGGTTTTAGCATCGCTTTTTTTACCTTTAAAAGATTCGCTATTCCTTATATTGACATGGTCACTATTCCGATAATTGGAACGGATCTCTATTCTGATTTTGTAAAGGGCTCTGTTTCCGAATATTAAGAGGTTTAAATTAAGGCTCGTTTTTCCAGCTAAAGGTTCGGTATTTTGAAACAGATCCGGTTCTATATTCCGAATTTTAAAGGGGTTGCATATTCCAAACTTTTTGTTATGAAACAATTGATTTGGAAGCAGACATTTATGATAGGGGGTCAAGGTTTAGGTTTAGGGATTAGGGTTAGTTTTAGGGTTATAGGTTAAGGTTGTCAAATAATTGATTGGTTTCATCACCACCATAAAACAGACAGAAAACTTAGTCCTGATGTTAATATTTTTTATCTCAGTTGGTTTTTCCCTAAAATTGAAATTATAAGTGGCATCGTTGCATCGCAGGCATCAAAGTATCTATTACTTCTCCGGTTTTCATTGCTGTATTTCTCTCGATATTCTTAAGGTTCATTATTCCGAGGTTCGCTATACCACGCAAGTCTTGTAGCGAAGATACTTTTTTAATTGCTGAATGAAAAAGTCTTGACCTCAAAATTCAATGAACCTCAATTAAAAATGCGCTTACACTTTCCTCCGATTTCTCCTGTTCTCCGAAATGTTGGGGTTTTATGTGGGGTAGACGATGCTGTTGGTATTATTTTATTAAAGCGAATTTTATGAAATTACCCGAAAAGCACGAATTACAAAAAAGCCTACTAATAATCCAAACTACGAAACTGCAAACTTCACAACAATGCAAAACTTCACGAACCCACGGGCTAGCGTTAGACGCAATTCTCAAGAAAACAGTCGACGCACCTATAGCGAGCGCGTAGTATTCACGCTAAACGTGCGCCATCTGCAAATAGGTTTGCGTACTGAAAGGAACCCCTATCACCCTTAAGGTCATATCTTAAAAACCCTTTAAACCACTTGCCCAATGCCAATACTTTTATAGTCACACTTTCAAGAAAAGCTTAAGATACTTAAGGTCATGGAGCTCAAAAGTGCTAAATTATAATTCGATCGAGAAAATGGAGTTTAACTTTCATTTATATATAGACAACAATGTAAATTGTAATTCTTTTTCGTCTTTTCGTTCTTCAATCAAATAATATCACTGGAGCTTTAAAAAGTCTGAATTTAAAAAGATATGGTGCAAGAATACATATAAGCAATAAAAACAAAATCCATAGTTTTTTACACTTGAGCCAAATTTTGAGACGTCATAACATTGTTGTCAATAGGGCAGCATAACTGTATATATTTTGAAATTAAAGTAGGTTTGCTTTCTAGGAACCCCATAAGTGAGAAAATATGAAAATGTACATAATTAATAAATATATGTGCTTACCAGAGATAATAGTCAGGATTTACCCGGAAAAACAGAGAAATTGCGTTTGAGACATTCGCAGTTGAAATTTTTTTATTTTGTACATGGCTCAATGGAATGAAATAAAATTAAAAGTCCCCAACACAAATCCAAATGATCTTAGAGCTTTCAAAAAAAGTTGAATATTAAGCCTGATATATATTTCTATTCAAATATGCCAGAACTAAAATTGTAAAATTTTTATTTTTTTTCACTAAAATTTAATGACTCATCTTTATTGCTATATCTATTTTTTGGCAATCCCTGCGAAGTTTACGACCTCTGGATTCGTAATCCTGTGGGTTTCAAACTATCGATATATGTAAGTTGTAAAAAAAGTTGCTCTCGAGTAACTCCTTTTTCATTAGAGCCTTTTTTAATGTTGGAGCCCTGAGTATTTTGAATTGTTTGAATGAATGTAGAAGGACAAGTCCATCCCATAGGGTCCATGACATCTTGTATGAAGCTCCCCGGTAGGAGGCCGGTACGCTCTCCCCCGCATAGTGTAACGCCATGTGCGTCCCGTCATACGAACACCGTACTAACCCGGGAGCTAGCACACATTTGTGACAACATCTCAAGTACGAAAAGGTTTGATATGGATTTAAATAATGTTGACATACTGACAGAAACCCCTGAAACGTGATTCTTAAGTGCCGCAATTGGTGCCTTAAGGAGAGGGGGCCAATACAAAGTTTGTACATGGGGTCACATTTGTAAATTGGATCCAATCATGTTTGAAAAGCACACCATGTTATTGTCGAACCAGAGGGATTCAAAAAAGGTATAGTTTTGTAATATGTACAGCCTAAAGTTTCAGAGTTATCGGCGAAAAACAACAAAATCAATAAAACGGGTCAATTGCAGTTGTACATGGGTCAAATTTGAATTGCTCCGATTTGGATAAAAAATGGGTGCAATTATGGGTGGAGCCCATAGGATAAAATTAAGGAATCGTTTTGAGTGTCTTACAATGCTTGCTTAAGAAAGTCGGGGTTAACAAGATCAAGCCCCATTGAATCAATGGCTTGACACTTTCTGTGCCCCCTACAATCGGAAGCTAAGCCATTTAAGACCGTCAAAACTATTCCTTATTTAATCCTAGAACTCCACCAATAATTTGCACCAGTGTTTTATCCAAATCGGAGCAACTTTAAAATTTGACCCCTGTACAACTGAAATTGACCCTTATTAGTTGATTTTTGCTGTTTTAAGCCTATACTCGTGAACTTTAGGCTGTGCATATTACAAACTATACTGTTTCTGAATCCTTATGGTTAAACACATAACATGGTGTGCTTTTCAACATGAAGTGGATCAATTTCACAAATTTTGACCCCTGTACAAACTTTGTTTTGGGCCCCCTCTCCTTAAGGCACCACTTGCGGCACTTTAGAATCGCGTTTCATGGGTTCTGGTCAGTCTGTCACATATTTAATCACTCAAACCCTTTTGTACTTGAGATTGTTACAAATTTGTGCTAGCTCTATGGCTATCAGCTAGGCTCTCTTTATGACTGCCACGATCATCGGTAAATTCTTCTTGAAGGCCGGGCGAAACGGCTTTCGTGAGTTGTTAGGAAAAGCTGGTCAAAGTGTTCAGTCCAAAATCACAATTTTGAATTATTCCCTTTGACTAAACAATTATTTTAACATAACCTAGACTGCCATTAAATTGTAAACCAGCTTTATTTTCTATTAAAAGAGTGAGAGCATTGTATTTTTAGGTCAGTCAAACTGTTTAACATGTTTACAATGATTTTTGTGGCTTACTTAACAGTTTTCTTATCATTAGTTCAAATATGCATTATGTTGAGAAAATGACCTTAAATGCTCTGCAATGTTTTTATTTTCTTTGTTTTTTTAACACTACAATTAATTTGTTTAATATGACTATAATTGCCAAACAATACAGTGAAATCAGAAAATCCATTTTCGGACCAAATCAATATGTTGAATGTTTATCCGCTGATATAGCAATCATTGTAACATAATACAGGAAGATTGCCCCTTTAAACGTTAACATACTGTATTTCTTACTTAAAATACGATTCAACTTTAGTCAACCAGAACAGTGTGTTAATGTGTTTTTATGCTTTTATGCTACTTTTAACATGTTATTACCCTGTACATCATTAAGTTGAAATAAACATATTTTGAGAAAAAAACTTACCTTAAAGTGCCTGGAATGCTTTTTTTTTCTTCTTTTGTTTTTTCCTACTTAATTTAGTTAATTTGACTAAAATATAGCCCATATTGGATAAACGTGACTTTCATCTAAAACTGCATGTCTTCTCTAGGTTACCAAATACAGTGAAATGCAGAAAATCCAATTTTTCGGACCAAAATCACTATGTGGATGTTCATCCGATGATAGCGCACTATCATTGTAACATCTCCTAGATTGCCCCTTTAAAAGTGTATCAGTACTGTCATTTATATACTTAAAAGTAAAAGCATTCACACTTTAGGTCAAACAGAACTGTGTTAATGTGTGTTTGATGCTTTTGTTTGTGTTACTTTAAACATGTTATTGTGCATCATTATTTTCCAATAACAATATTTTGAGAAAATGACCTTAAATGCTCTTGAATGCTTTTATTTTGTTTATTTTAATATCTTTAATTTTGTTATGTAAGACGTAAATATAGTCCAAATTGCTTTTTTAAAAGTGGTAATTTTCCTGATAAAGCTTGTTTTTTAAGATATCAAATACATCAAAATCTCAAAAATCATATTTTTGTTTTGGCCAAAATCACTCTTTTTTGGCCCAAAAAGTCCAAAAAAATAAATTGGTATTTTTGGCAACAACTCTGATGAGAACTATACCATATGAGCAGTTGATCTGATTGGTGACAGTTTGTAACAAAAAATGCCCACACATAATTTTTTTCTGAATACATTTATGATACTTTGGCTGGCTGTCTGATATTTGAGCGAGACCAATGCTGAGTTCAATGGTTTACACAGGTCAAATGTCACAGTCCTGGTGACCTGCCTCTCACCACATATGATTGCCAATTGTTGAACATGGTGTCTACTAAAACCAGCCGCCTGCGTGACTCCTCGCTGATACTAATCAAAATGGGCTGTCGTTGATTAATTTGCTTGCCAGCTACCATATCCCTCACAGTTTTTTGATTTTTTTCCCCCCCCCCCCCCCCCCCCCCCCATCGCATGCAAAAATTCGAAATTTTGCTGCAACTTAAAAACATATTTTTACAAAGAATTCTAGAGGGTGTCACGAACGATTTATGGTCCATACCCTTTGATGTAATAATATTTTCTTGTAGATATGACAGTTGTTGTTTCAGGTGGACACCCCCTAGGTTTTAATGGCATTAAATGTTGCACCCTTGCATCATTTTAATGTGTAAGCATGAGGTGTAAGCAAAATTGGGCGCGCCGATTTCAACTTACCCTTTGCCAAGTGAATGCGTTTTTTTTTTAATTTTTTAGTTTTTTGATTTTTTTAACACTTTCAAAATTTTTGTCAAGCTCAAGTTTGACTACAATTCAAAAATATATGTACAATCATCACGAATCCCCGAAAAAATAATACAATTTTCATGTCAATTAACAAAATATAGGCATTTTAATTTTTGCTTTTTTGACATATACGAAGAAAACGGGCGGATGATTCGCCACGGCTTCATTAATCAAAATGCGCCCAACTCGTGACGTCAAGTGATGACCAAAACTCGTGTTGACTCGAATGTTATTTGCTGACACTGGTCATATTGATGGATTAATGACAGTAATCATAAGAATAGAAAAAAAAATTCAGAATGACATATTTTTGTTTCATTTCGTTGTTTTAATATTAATGAAGGGGCAACAACTGCGGATGATGGTCACAACGACGTAATTTATGGATGGTCATCACTTTGACGTCACATTTGCTGCGATGTGGATTTGTCGGAATCGTTTTCGAGTAAGCTTTTGGCGTGAAAATTAAAGGCAAAATACTCAACAAATGTGACATTTTCAACTTTTTTGGATTATATGTAATCTATCTATACGTTACTTAAGCTTTCCATCCATACAAATTTTCCAAATTCAGATCATGACATAATTCCCTTAATACTGGTGTTCTTTCAGTATTGTGTTGTAACACCATTTCTATAGGGAATATTTACGCGACGACGTAGCGTATACCCGGGGATGGGATCACATAATGAAAAGGATAAATTTGGGGGTGGGGTAAAAAAATGCTGGCGCTTCCCAACACGGGGGCATTCGGTGACAGAGGACTCAACAAATAGAGGTCTTTGGGTGAAAATTTTTCAAAATTTTCTCCCAAAAGGGGTCTTTAGGCGACAGTGGTAAACTTCCAAAAATGGGTCTTTGGGGTGACATTTTCAAAATACATGGGGTCTTTGGGTGACATTATTCAAAATACTTGGTCTTTGGGTGACCGCGGTGCTAAAATTGGGGGTCTTAAAGGAAATATGTCTGATTTTAATATTTGGAAATTTGGTATGGGGATGAAGATCTTAAGTACGTAGCTTACATATAAATCAAAATAAGTTGAATTGTCCACATTGTTTTAGTATTTTTGCCCTTTTAATTTTCGCCCAATGCTTACTCGAAACGATTCCGACAAATCCACATCGCAGGCAAATGGTAGACGTCACAGTGATGACCATCCATAATTACGTCGTTGTGACCATCATATCGCAATGTTGCCACTTAATAATAATTAAAACACAAACAAAATGAAACAAAATATGTCATTTCTGTAACTTATTTTTCTAATTTTATTATTACTTTCATTAATCCATCAATATTACAGTGTCAGCAATAACAATTCGAGTCACACGATTGGGGGGTTTTTTTTTGGTCATCACTTTGACTTCACGAGGAGAGCAAAATTGGGCGATTTTGATCATGAAGCCGTGGCGAAAATCCGGCCCGTTTTTCTTCGTATGTCAAAAAAGTCAAAAATTAAAATGCCTCTAGTTTTGTTAATTTTAAATCAAATTGTATTATGTTTTTCGGGAATTCGGATGTCTGTCCATATATTTTATAGATTTAAGTCAACTGAGCTTGACCAAAATCTTGACATATTTCCTTTAACTCTTTGCGTGCGGCAGATGCGAGTCTCTACTCGCTCAAAGATGAATTTTGGTCCATTTTGGTCTTTTGGGCCTGTTATAAATATTTCAATTATTTTATTTTCATGAGTCTGGAAAATGCATTTAACATGAGTCAAAAAAAGACATAGCCGTTTGTTTGTTCGTTTTATAGATGGCATCCCAAAAACCCTACAATATTTGGAAAAGGCAATCTCGAATGCCTACTACTGACGGTTATTGGTTATGAAACTTATACCAGAATTTCTCATCGTGCAGATAGTTACAGCCTTACACACCCGTCAACCCTCCAATATGGAAGCCCCCCCCCCGTATGGTATTTATTACCATTCACTCTTTGTTCTAGATCATCATTCCACCTCTCCTTTCCCTCCTCTTTTCATTTTCCCTACTTGATTATGTGTGCAACTTGTCAAAATCAATAACCTCCACCAAATATTAAAATTTGGTCGTGCTCGGCAAGGGGACAACTCCATGATCTTAAAGTTTTTGTACCAGTCAACGAAATCAATAGGATGTTTGTTTGTTTTGTTTGTTTTGTGATCGTGTCCTCTGTGATTGGTCAGAGAATTTCTTCGTGATGTACTATGCAAGACGTTTTTGGCAATCTTTTTCCAATAATCCCAAAGAATCAAGATGTCGTTCCGTGCCTGATTTTCCTTGCCGAGTTCCCCCCTCTCTCGCTCCCTTCCCTATCTCTCTTCAGCTCCGTTGTTGGCACCCCCCCCTCCCTTCCCCCCTTCACCAATATGCCACAAGGTTGTCGTTTAATCATAGCCTAGTGTGGTTGCGGTAGTGTGGCCACCGTGCCAGCGCCCCCAACCAGCGTGTGGAGGGGCGTCTTCATCAGTGATCGCCCCCGGTGTTCGCTTCTTTTTCAGTGACCGGTGTGAAAGTAATCATATCCTGGGCATGTATCATAGCTCTGGCTCCCATAGATGACAACGGAATAAAGCGTGAAACTAATGTTGCTTGAAGAGTCGAGAGACTGAATCGACTTGCCCTATTGTTCCACCTTGGTCCCCGGACTATGAGCCCGTCGGACTATATCTCCTTCTCCTGCCACCATCGTCCCTTTTGTCACTATCACCTTCCTTTTACTCCGCTCTCTTTCTATGCCGCGCGAAGCGCGGGCCGTCCCAAATAGTTAAAGGTCCATGGGCCCGAGGTCCTCTAATAATCCACTTCCCCATGGAATCCCAAATTTTATCCGGAAGTGTTCAACATGTTGGTATCAGAAGAAGCTGCTATTTTTCTAATTTATACCCTTGTGAAATCTTAGGGCCAAAGGATGTTTTGGTTTGGAATAATGAGCAAATGTACGCCAATTTGGTCGACCAATATTAATTTTAACACGATACTCTATGGGGGGGCTTACGAAATCACGGTTTTCTGCTCGCACATTAAAAACTGCATTTGTAAAGTATCGGCCGCGAAACTTTACAGGTGGGGTTGTTTGGGTGAAGGCCAATCTATCAAGATGAACACTTCATATCCTTAAATCGGGCCCATCCCCCTTTAAACATAATAGAATCCACTCTTTTGTCCTCTTTAAGCCAGTGGTATTTCTTTTCATATTATATAACGTCGTTGTAAGTAAAGTATTGACTTTAATGGGTAAGCAACGGATTTCGGGTCAACATATAGTTATAAAAGAAACTCAGGAACTGGCAACCATACATTACATTGTGTATGCGTTCCCCCCTTCCGACATAACAGTGCAAAATCCCTCGTACTGCAAATGTCACTTGTTTTGTGCCACGTGACTAATCTAGCCATAATGAGTCCACAGCAGCGGGTGCCATGGCACCCACCCCACCCCTTAATGTGTTCTATGGAGCATGATTGTCGGCAGAACAGCGCCACTGATGAGATAGCGATTTATTCCGTATTCAAGATACGTGTTTCACAACAATTTGCCACTCCACTCACCCTCCTATTGTACCTCTAACCCAAGGGGGTGAAGCCCATTCAAAACCAGTCCGGCCGTGCTGGGCGGCTGAACATTTTGAATATTGTCACTGAATAATTCATTAGTGTTGGGTGCTTGTATACACAACATAATGTCAAATTTCGATACAAAATCCGGCAAAATAATCAGTGTTGGATGTTGGTTCTATTGGTGGGTTAATTTTGAATCCTACCACATGGCCACAAAGAATGAAATGACACGTCAGTCGTCTTGATTTAAATAACCGCCTCAATGAATACAAATTTTCACCTAAGCTCGGGTCATTATGAGAAAAAAGATGTTCTGTATCACAAATGATCCGGTGCCTATTATAGTACACCTGGCCAGCTCTAACCCATACAATCAATTTGTAATCACTACCGCTTAGTGTATTTGCAAAGCGTCACCCCCAGTCAATGTGGCCGAAGCTGAGTCAGCCATTGCTTTCTAGTTGTGTGGATACTACATATGTGTGTTCTTTGTGGTCGGCAAAACTGCGGAGACGATAATTTCTAAAAGATGACTCGTAACGCTTTAAACCTCTCATCTTTAGAACCATCTTGGACTATACCCAACGATGTCATCACAAAGGACATTGCCCGGATAGGAGGCCCTGTAAATCATCATCATAGTTAAATTTCACCCTCATTTTGAGTTGAGTTTCAACACTTCACCATGTACTCAAGGTGTTTTTCATTTCCAAACATAACACTTGTTACTCAAAATGGAGAAAAATATGAGAAACTTCAGGGCATGCCCTCTTGAAAAAAGCAAACTTAGAGCATGCATCCTTCAATGACCATTTCTGACTTAAATAACAAGCCAGCATACCTACCATTAGCTTGTGATGCTTGGATAGACCTTTCATCCTTCATAAGCTACAAGGAAGCTACATGAGGCAGCCCTTGATAACAAAACCCAAATACCTGATTTGGCTTAATCTGATTTTATTGCAATTAGTGCTAAGATTTGGAATATATATCTATCCATTTACAGACAAAGCAGGACCCGGAATACAACAAACACAATGGCCACTTGTTAAGACAGAAGGATGGGCCATGAGCCGTGCTAATTTATATAAATTATCAAGCATTGAGCAAGTTTTATGCATATTAGATTAGAATGATTTGCCTACCTAAGCCGCATATATCACATAATTTCAAATGAAAAACAGTGCACCATGATAGGCTTTCATGGCAGTGACAGAATTTTGTGTATCCGACAGAGCCCTTCAAACATATAGCAATTACGCTGATTTATTTGGCATATTAATTAGCTTCATTTGTCATACCTAATTTGCCCAAAATACGCCCAGAATGTAATCAGGACGATAACTCTTCAACCCGCTTCCTTCCACCAAGTTACATCATTATACGCCTTACGGAACTCTAGATAACTTGTACACAAGCTTTTTTTTCTTCTTAAATTATGCAAATTAGACAATTAGCATATTTTACGCCCAAAATGCCACTTTGACCCAATTATGATGTATGGCATAGTAGTCTTTCATGTAGAGAAGGAATTTTCCTATTCGAGGTACCGTTTTAGAGATACAGTAATTATGCATATTTAATTAGCTCATTTGCATACATAAGCCGCATATATCACGAACTTTCATACTGCGAAAAAGATGCGCACCATGATAGGCTTTCATGCATTGAAGAGATTTTGTGTATCCAATGTACCGTTTCAAAAATATAGCAATTACGCTTATTTTTTGCACATAAATTAGGTCATTTGCATACCTAATTTAATTTGTAAGCAAATCTCCAAAATCAAGGGTTTTTCGACCGTTTTCGCCATTCATGCAAGCAAAATTGGTATTTATTTGCAATGATAGATGCCAATTTAAGTAAGCATACCCATGTTATTACTCTAAAAATGAGAAAAATACAAATATTGCCAGCATTGGCTTACAGTAGCATCATAAGTAACATAAGTACCATTTTTTTTTGCATTTTACACAGTAAAGTATAGGAGGTGGCAACCGCCCCCTACCTTCCGACTTTGACGGGACTGACCTCCCTGAAGGTGGTACCTCAATTTTTTTTCGCTAAATGACCGTAAAGGATGAACTTACAATTACATAAAAGACTTAGATCATATTCGTTTGCATTTTTGTGCGACAAGGAGTCATCCGTGTGGGGGGGGGGGGGGGTAACCACCACCCCCTGGTCGGACGAGGGTTAACATCATGATTCCTAATAATGTCACCAACTGGATGAGTATACATTATGAAACCTTGCGGGCCTACAATAATGGAACCCTGAAAAACAGAGTAGTTTGAAATAATACTGCTTAGGCATTTCATTGTTAACCATCACTCGGGTACTAGGGTCAGTGAGATATGATCTAAATCAGACAAGAGCCTGTGATACCAAAACTGGTTTTAAGCCTTTAAATCAAAATGTCATTGTCAATGAGCTTCAATGGTATCGAAGGCAGCACTCAAGTCAAGCAATACAAGTAAGACAGCCTTATTAGCATCCAAGGCTTTAAGGGTGTAATTTCTGACCTGAAGAAGGACTATCTTAGTGGAATGGTGATCTTTGTATGCAGATTGCAATGGCTCACCAAGATCATGCTCGCCAACATACTGAATTACCTGACGTGACCTTCTCAATCAATTGGCAATGAATTGATTATTGAAACAATGCCTATCGTGATCCAAAATATCTTCTTATTAAGTATAGGGATAGAATGTTTCAAAGTGCGAGGGAATATGCCTGTTAAAAGAGAACTGTTTACTATCCTGGTGATGATAGGTAATAGACATTTCAGGTTCTGTTTAATAAGCCAGGAAGGAATTGTGTCCATAGTGCAAGCCTTGTTGGACATTTTGCCAATTATTTGAGCAACTTCAGACTCGAGTCACAAAGTGATTTTAAAATCCTGGTATATAGCATTTGCAATCCCTATCTGCCTGAAGAGATTCAGCACTGGTAGTTATATTGTACCTAATCTTTTCAACCTTATCAACAAAGATAGTCTCCTTAATATCTTTTTCTCAGTTAGCTGACCCCATCAGGACCTGGTATGTGTATCGTGACAGAGCCTGTCAACCAATTCATGGTAAAACATTTTCTGACTTAGCAGTGTTTATGGTACAATCGCAAGATCTAAAACTAAGAAGTATGTTTATTATGAGGACTGGTGTGATAATGGTATTGTGTACATTAATGATCTTTAAACACACCTCTCCCTGGAAGTAAGCTTCTGAAGAATTGATTTTTGACCTTGATACTTCATATGAAGACAGGAGCGAATTCAACCTTCTCATCCCCAGCTCGTGGCTTCAGGGATCAAATGCAGATAATGTTGGCATTTTTGAGGATTTCACTACTCATCTTGGTAAAGTTCAAAATGTCCCAGCAGGATTTACTTATTCTATTTTGACAGAGACGTGTATTTCTGAGAGTCGTATTGAATTTTGGGAAACTGTTGTCAATATTGCTGTTGCTGCTGAAGACACTGAGGACACGGCAGTGGCGTAGCCAGAGGGGGGAGGGGGGCAGCTGCCCCCGCTGTGGGAAATCTTGCCCCCCTGAAAATTAGTGATTTACATAGGCCATATACTATACAAACACATTTTAATATATGCTTGCCCCCCTGAAAATATATGTGCCCCCCCCCCTTTGCCCACCTGAAAAAAAGCTGGCTACGCCACTGGGACACGGGCGGGGAAGAAATTTACTTACGCAATTTTAAATGCTCAATTGATACAAAACACCGCTCTTTTTTATTTCAAGGTTTTCTATAAATCAAATTATTGCATTTAATGATTTTCTTTATATAATAATAATGCATTTATATGGTACTCTACAGATAACACAACGCCTTACAACAATACATAAGGCCAAGGAATTTGATTTTTGGTTTCCTGGGAGTGTTGGAGGGCGCATCAGATTTGCCGCTGTGGCAACTATTTCATTATTTTGTGAAAAACTTGGTTTCCTTGAAAAACTTCATAATAGAAACAAATTTTCTGTTGCTAAAATATCAAAGCATCCCTTCCTGTTAATTTTAAGCTGTTAACTTGGGAGGGGTGTCACAGTATACCATGAATAACGAATTTCCTCCAGATTTTTGTCACGCTTGTCATAATACTGGGCGCAAAAATGCTTGAACTGAGTTTTATTTAAACTCTTGAAGAAGTAAACCTGCAAATAACCTTGTTTTATAAATTAGGCACTAGGAAACTTTGTTTTATATAATAAATATAAGTTTACTAGTGTATTCAAGATGCCTTTAGATGTAATAATGAAATGACAGTAAATAATTTAATGACAGTAAATAATGAATAATGAAATCGGACGTCGTCATCCTTTAAAAATCTCCAACAGGAAACTAAGAATCAGATTCCATTGGCCTAAAGTACGAAATTAACATGCAACATGATAGCATAATAAGGAAAACTAGAACAGAAAAACACGCCATCTAATTCTGAATGAAATGGCTAGAGGTCTGAAGGAACAGAACCGGTGTGAAAGCAATCATAGTCCGGCAGGTATCATAGTCCGGCTCCATAGACGACAACGGAATAAAGCTTGAAACTAATGTTGCGTTAAGACTCAACTGAATCGATTGCCCTATTGTCCCGGTGTCATATAATACTGTGTCCGTGTGACCGAGTGTCCTGTCTATTGTGTTCTCCATTGAGCGCTGTATGCATCATTTGCTGCATTTGTTTCAGCACTGTATCCAAATGGCCTCGTCTATACAAGGTCACGGTTGATTCCGTACATGTTGCTTTGGTAGCTAGGACACTCTCTCATGGGGGACACTCAGTTTCTTTACATCGGATTGTGAACCCGGAGGACTATATCTCCTGCCACACCGGTCTTTGGTTACAAAAAGAACCAAAAGCTGATCAGAGACATTAGTCGTCAAGAACAAAGAAAATGCCTCACCGGACTAGTAAAAGATGTAGATTATGAAGACATGTTGGTCTACCTTTATGGATGTGCGAAACAAGGAGAGTGGTTAAACTGGGAGTCTGTCATGCAGGTCGACACCTCCTGGAAGTAACTTTTGTATGTCTGTACGCCAAAGCTGCTGTCTTTCCACTTCAACGCAATTCATGATTAACTTCCCTCCCGTGCCAATCCGAAGCTGTGGGGCAAGACCAATCTAGGACTCTGTCAATTATGTCATCATCATTACAAAGCGGAAGATACAACTGGCGCCATGACCAAACACTGAAAGCAATCTCCACAGGTCTGGCACCGTACGTCTTAGAGGCAAACCAGAAAAAAAATCATCACACCTGAGCTTCTGAAGTCCATCTCTACAATAGCCTTACGCACAGCTGATGATACAACCTATCGAAATCCAGCTTTACCAATGCCAACGTCAGAGCCAACCCACATTCTGAAGGCGGCCAATGAATGGATATTCCTGATGATGAAGAACACAAACAAAATATTGTTCCCTCCACAAATCACTGCGACCAGATATCACCATCTTCTCTACTAAAACAAAGGCGGTGCTCATCAAAGAGCTGACGGTCCCTATGGTGGAGAACCTATCAAATGCATATGCTAGAAAGAAGTGCAAATACCAAGATCTAGGGGCTGCCTGTGAAAACAGAGGATGGTCTACATCCCTACATACTACTTTCCAATAGAAGTAGTAGGAAGCAGAGGTTTCTGCAATACATCAGTCAACAAATGCCTGGCATCCTTGGGCATTCTTAAAGGAAAGAGGAAGGCTATAACGATACAGCAGCCAAGATTGCTCTCAGAGCGAGCTATGTCATCTGGCTCAGCAGAAGCTCAATGGCATTCAGACAGATGGAGCTACAAACAACTCCAACAATATGCTCCGAGGCAAGTGGAATGGTTGAGCGCTCACAAAACCAGGTTTAACCCGACAGAGTCCGACTAGAGTCCAGAGTGGATTTTTCCCTACTAAGTCACCTTCACAGAGAGATATACCAGGAGTGCTTATCTTAAAACGCATAAAAGTAGGCTCCGAAAATGACAGCGCTGGTGTTCTACCAATGAGATCTAAGGCCTAACATTTAAGACCTAAAATCTAAGACCTAAAACCCTAGGGTATTACTTTTGTAGTTGAGTAAATATATGCCCAGCTACAAAACTAAGACCCTGTCTCAAATTCCAAGAAATATTGATTATTGATTTGGCGCCAAAACAGTTTAGGGTCTTAGTTTTGTAGTTGAGTAAGGATCCAACTTCAAAACTAAGACCCTGTCTCAAATTCCACTAATATACATTTTGGTGCCAAAAAATTGAGGGTCTTAATTTTGAAGTTGAGTAAGGGTCCAACTACAAAACTAAGACCATGTCTCAAATTCCAAGAAATATTGATTTGGCGCCAAAACAGTTAGGGTCTTAGTTTTGTAGTTGAGTAAGGGTCTAACTACAAAACTAAGACTGTGACAGACACCGGAATATTATAGTATAGTTGTATTAATTTTAATAGGTAAAATTAACATCATCTAAAATTATGAGTGAGGAGAACGAGAAAAATATTTCATATGAAACTGCAGGTGTTGTGCAATAAGGATGACTTATCTGATTGACCGAGTCTAAATGGACGAGTGTGTGAGAAAACTTCCTGAGATGGAACATGTCAGAAGATGTCGACAGTCAGAGGGACAATCGGGAAACACAGTGTCTATCTTCTCAGTTCTAAGACGGGACAGAGGTTTTGTTTATTATAGATGAGGTGACATTTGTTTATGTTTATGCGCCCCTGTTGGTGCTAAGAGAGAAAACTGGCCGCAAAAAGCACCTATACTTGCATGGGGAAGGAAATTCTGTTTTTGCTTGTAACTTTGTTTGAATTAAATAATACTAACTTTCTTATCAAGAATAAAAAAAATACGCTACCAGCGACATTTTGTGACAATTTATATCCAGAAGATTCTGCAAGTAATTTATAACCAGATTTTATGTGGTCTGTCACAGGAACTACTGTAATATTTTGCTGCCAGAAACAAAACAGAGGGTTTCGTGTTCCTTGAAGTGTCATTTTACAGTTGATTTGCTTGTCATAGGTCATTATTGACATTTATAGGGTGTAGCAAAGATTGCACACTGTTGAGAACAATAGACTTGTGTAATTTGCTATGTCAAAAACTCGAGCACAGGATGTGGACTTCCTTTAAACATGATTCAGCGTCGAACTAAAAAGATGACGAAATGTATGTCTGTCTCCGCATGTTTGGTCTGGCATCATGGGAATTTTTATGGACAAATTCTGTTGCAAGTCATTTCGCCTGCCAGTGACAAAGAGATTCATCGAGTGTAGTTAGACCTCTCAAACAGAAGGTGGAAACTTTCATAAGCATTTGATATAATATAATCTTATGTTATTTTACAATTCAGGAAAGTTGCTAGAATTGTCAGAGGCTGCCCAAAATTTGGTGCCTTGGAAAACAAAGGGTAACATTAGAATATACCAGCAGGATTGTGCTCTTAATACCAGTGCTGCCTCTACCAAAAGCGTTCACCTTTAAGACTGAGTACCTGTGGACTATTGTTACGCCCAAGAGCAGTTATACTTTCCAGAGTTCTTCAAAGTCTACGGTTTACAAATTAATCGGCCCCGGTTTTTTTCTAGACCAAAAGGACCCGTTTGCGATTTCGAGAAAACTAGTTGAATTGTACCAGCAAGAATTGTGTCGCCAAGATTTATATGTGGACCTGATATCTACAAGAGACTGGTTTGCGCACAAAAGAAACTGTGAATAGGTATAATTGATGAGATGTTGTGTCGTTGTGTTTAATTTGATTTTTAAATAGGTTAAGAAATATAGATTAATTTGCGCATTGGATATTGTCGATGATAAGAGTTTAATTTATGTATTAAAATCATTTTGAATTATCTGGTCAGTCAAGCTTCGTACAATATTCAGTGTGTGAATTTGTTTTATGAAAACGGGAGGTTACTTTTCTCACCTTGGGTATGCCCGTAACAAGACCCTATATCAAATTTCAATTGGTGCCAACGATGTATATTAGTGGAATTATTGATACAGGGTCTTAGTTTGTAGTGGTACCCATTCTCTCAATACATTGCTGATAGGTGGGGGTAGTTTTGTAAGTTGTACCTTACCCGGGTAAAGGGTACACTTATATTGTCCCTCAAACATTGCTGATAGTTGGAGTCAAGGATGGCTGCTTGTAGACAATGGGTGCATGATAACAAGCTGTTCTCCATCTTGGCAAGACTGAAGTTTTTTTTGTCGTCCCCAAAGACAGTGAACGAAAATAACTAAATTTTTCTTGAGTCTTTTTGAGCCCCCACACAAAAAATGGAGAGCCAATCAAGACTGCCAATCAGTCAAGTATTAGGTGTCACACTGATGAAAACCTTTCTGGCGAATTAAGTGCTATTATGAATACATCAAAAAAAAAAAAAAAACAACTGGTGCAAGAATTAAATTCCTGTACAGGAAGGGTCAGTTTTCTCAATGAAAACAAAAATCGGCAAATGATTACTGTGCTTCAGCATTGATACAATGTCATTTTGATTACACTTGTTCGGCTTGGTATTCTCTTTATCTCCAAAATCTCAAAAGCGTTGCAAACAATGCCAGAATTAATAAATTGATTAGGTTTATTTTAGGAATGGGTAATCATTCATACAGTATAATTGGGCAAGAGTATTCAACAAGATCGGTATGCTCTCAGTTTAAAATCGTGCACGGTATCGTCCTGATTATCTTGCGGCCCATTTTCCGATTTTCCACAATCAGTGATCTAGACTAGGAGTAACATTTACAATTTGTCCTCCAAGGAGCAGCTAGGGCAAGCAAGTTGTACTTTTTTTCAATACTGCTATCTGGAATCTGTTGCCTAACAGTATAGTCAGGTTAACTAGGTTCAAATATTATTATTTGTTTGGCTTTTTATGGAGATTTGCTAATTTTGCATTTTTTATAAAGTTCAGCTGTCACAGAAACAGGAAAATCAATTTGGCATTTTTTGAATCGCATAGAAGCAGCCATCTTGGATTTCAAAATGGCCGCCCTTTTGAAACCGATAAATGCTATAATATTGGCTTTTAAAGCACCTAGAAACGTAATTCCGCCTTCAAAACTATGTTGGAGGGTGTCAAACTCAATGCAATAACATTAGATCATGTGGCTGTGACGCCCATTCTGAAATAAAAAATGGCCGCAAGGGAAGTTTTTTTTTTTTTTGATACCTGTCCCTGAAACTAGTAGAGGCATGTTAGGGAATCTATGCCCATGTTTTCAGGTCCAGAAATCCAATAAAGAATACATTAATAACAAAAAGGACCATGTGTTTGTGGAAGCCATCTTGAATTTCAAAATGGCCGCCAAGGGGAAGAACTTTTGCCCACACTCCGGTCTCTAATAACAGTAAATTCTGATGCAGATCTATAGCCCACGGCTATACCCATGTTTCACGGTCCATAAACCCAATAAACATTGTTAAAAACAACGGATAATTTGGAAGTGGCAGCCATCTTGAATTTCAAAAGGGCTGCCAATCAAACAGTGTGCATACAAAAGTGTATGCGAAACACATAGTGGAGCAGAGTAGTACAGAGGGACCCCCTGCTAAATGATAAGTTTCAATTTTGAGTGTGAAGTTATATTTTTTATCTGGCATTTTCTGACATTGACACTTTGTTAACAGGCTCACAATTCAAGATGCAGCCATTTTCATTGGTTAATACCCATGTTTAAGATATGGAGGGTCAATTTAATTTACTAAATATGGCGTTTTAGGGTCCAAAAGATCCTGAAAGTGCCCATATGAATTTTATGCAAGGTTAACACAAAAGAGAAAACCAGATGACTTTCTAAACCAGTTTGGCCAGAGTGAAAGACAAATGTCCTACATGTATGTCATTCATTTGTATTAATTCATCATGTAAAATATATATTACAGATATGGCAATGATAAATTTTAAATATCAAAAAACTATAAAAATATTACCTTTATTTTTAATTTTAACAT
This sequence comes from Ophioderma brevispina, assembly GCA_023653785.1. Taxonomy (NCBI): domain Eukaryota; kingdom Metazoa; phylum Echinodermata; class Ophiuroidea; order Amphilepidida; family Ophiodermatidae; genus Ophioderma; species Ophioderma brevispina. Next base: position 17,081 of record JAMKCH010012457.1, on the reverse strand, counting down.
GTTTAACTTAAAAAAATGTCATTAAATAAGTATTAATGTTCAAAAGAATTCATACTTTTAAAAACAATTTTATAATAATTTGTGGATGGATGATATAAAAATATATTACAAATAATGTTATAAAGGTATTTCATAAGATTCAAAAGATCTTGTAAGGTGGCCATTTCTGGCTGCTGCGATCTTGGATGGTTAACAAACTAAAAAAAAAATATGAGTTTATGATGGTCAAAGACATCTATATCACAATACTTTAATTTAAAACTTGTTAGTAGTTCTTAGATGATAGGGGGTATATGGCAATTTAGGTTTTAAAGTTTCAGAAGGGTGGCCATTTGAAACCAAAAATGACAGAGATGATTTTCGATTAAGGGGAAAAACATATTTTGGTATTTAGTACGTTACTTTTGCGTAACTTGATGATGATTAAAATATATGTAGCGGGACAATTTCATAAGTTGTTTAGTTGTTCGAAGATGGGCATATTAGCGGTTATTATGAATTGTTTGTTAGGACAAACAATAGCTGCCATATGTGGTTTTCTAAAGCCAAGGCCATGTTATTCATATTTATTGCTTTTCTTTGATGAATTTGGAGCTGTAATCTAAATAAATATATATTTATTTAATTGATATTAGAGAATATGAAGTTTGTAGGGTTAAAGGTCTCAGAAGGGGTTACCACCTCCTTGAATGGACGCTGGAACAAAAATGGATTTTAATGGTCAAAGGCATAAGAGGGCCAATCCTATTACTAACAAAGAAGATAGAAGAACACCAACTACTCCACTACTCAAAGAGCCTCCAAGAGCATGTGTCTCTAAAAACTTATGCTCTTACAAAGTGTATTTCTGGGACATTGACAATTTTACTTGTCCGAAATACCCTCTTTGTATATTCCTTGCAGGTCAGGATTGCGGTCTGAAGATGACTAGACGCTCCTTACTGTTCCTCGTACAAAATGGTCAGTGGGTGACAGGCTTTAAGCAATGCGGCCCCTAGCCAATGGCGACTATTTGCCAATCTCTGTTTGCCACTTCAGGTACATCGTTACTTTTTAAGAAAGCAGTGAAATATAAGGGTTCCCAAAAGATATTAGTTCCCCCCTACAATTCAAAGGAAATTTTATTGCATAACTTCACTTGAACTGGATGTTTAGAAATTTCAAAAAAGTTTGAAGAGAGGAAAACAGTTGGCTTCGCCCACAATTCCCGTTGCTTTTCAAAAGCACTTGGGGCATCAATACACACCTTTTTTTAAAAATGATGTTGTCAGAAAAGTGGCAACGTTACCGTATTCAATATGATGTAATAAGTCAAGGAAAGTATCAATTTACAACAACGACTTAATTTCCTTTATTTATATTCATTGCGGTCTGAAGGAAATAAGTTGGGAAAACAGGAAAAAAATAGGCCCCTCCCTGTGTAATTCTGCAAAACAAATGAACAACAAGACAAATATGGCAGACAAAACAAAACAATGAGATGAGATTGAGTAAGCAACAGCACTCGAAATGTGAAGCAGTGGCGACAAATAAAGGAGAACTGGCTCAACACGATTATCCAGCGAGCATGGAACCAATGTCATGCGACAGAACATCAGCAAATCAGTAAACACTTTAAAATGATTGTATTGTAATCAGTGCAGAGGGAGGAAAAATGGACTATTGATTTTCACCCTGAATGACAAAACAAGCTATTTTGATTTGAACAGGCATTTTCAAACATTAAATACCTCTTTGTTCATAAAAAAGGAGAAAATGCAAAGAAAAATGACTATTTTAAAGATTAACCCTCATTCTCTATTTTCCTGCAATGGGTCTGCTTGTTTATTGTTTGCCCAGTCTTAAGCTTATTTACCACACAATCGCAATGAATATGGAAATTGAAAATCGTTTTGTTGTAGATTGTAATTTCTTACGTTAGACTTTTGAATATGTAAAGTGCACTTTTTATGACATCATTTTTGGAAAAAGGGGAGTGTGGTTGATGCCAAAGGTCGTTGTGTTGAAAAGTAACAACACATTTTTTTTAAAAAAAATAAAAAAAATAAAAAATTTTTAAAATTTTCAAAATCATCCAGTTCTCTAGCGAAGTTTTACACCCACAATATCTTGAATTTTAGGGGGGGGGCTTATATTTTTGGGAACCGTGTATTTCCAAAGAGTCGAGGCATGTCCTTAAAGCGAAATGCCAGGCTATATAATTTGCGCTTCAGCATATTATAAAATACATTTTGTGTTCAAATGAAGTCTTTCAGTCAAAAAATGACACTATATTATGATATCAAGTAAGACGGTTATATATCTTCCCGATGTGCAGCATTTTGATGGCCCACGAGAAAAATTGCTTTCTACTGGACACCACATATAATCCGATTTTCTGACAGGCGTACCCTAGACTCCTTAGCCCACCTATTTACTATTGACTTACCAAAAGTCATACAACGTCACCAATGCCGAACCTGGCGACCTCCATGGGCAACATGTATTAGTTAATCTGCTAATAAGGCAATCGATATTGCAGTAGATATTATTTCTTTTCAAAACCGCAAAGACACTTTTAAACATACTTAAATTAAAATTAGTTTAAAAAAAAAAAAAAAAAAAAAAAAAAAAAAAATGCATTGTTTTTAAATTTGATTTGCTAACTGTTCGAATACTATAATAGATGATATGTTGTTTGTACCTCAATGTTCATTACTCTCAAATCTATCATGGTATAAGTGTGTTGAGGCCAAACAGAAATTCCTTTTTATTTGATTTGTAAAACGCTTAGTGCATCTATATAATCAAATGATGTTTGTATTGTATTGTATATCCCATCTGTCGGATGATATAACTAGTATACAATAGGTATGGCAATATAAGAGTTTAAAAAAAAAAAGAATCTTGGAGCCGGACCATAATGACCCCATCTTGAAATTGAAGCATGCTAAACGAAGCAATATTATCAAATTGGACTTTTCTAATTGTCAAAGACCTCTAGCTCCTATTAATAATTACAATTTTTAATTATAACTTTCTGAAATGATGTAAGTAACATATTACAGATATATGGTCACTTAAAAAATTTTCAAAGATTTGTAAAGGGTGGGCCCATATTGGCCAACATCGTAAAATTTTGAGCTTGTGGAGAAACGAAAATTACCAGATATAGTTCCTGGTACAGGCATGATTCCGCTACAGACATAATCAGACTTTCATTTGCACCATTTCTCACATTTTTTGCAAGGCAAACTGCCTGTAAAATACAACGCTATAGCGGGCCTTTTGAAATTTAAGATGGGCCCATAACATGTGGAATCCAATTTGCTATCAAAATACGTACTGAATTTCTAGACTCATGGAACCTGGATATAAACACTGAAATCGTGCCTCTACCATTCTCTAGAATACGGGATCATTGGCAAAATCACTTTTTGGCGGCCATTGTGAAATTTAATATGACTGCCAAAACCAATGAATCTGATTTTGTTATCAATGATCTTATTGGATTCCAAAACAAATAATGCAACACCCACCCTTAAAACATGGTAAAACAAACCAGATTATGCTTCTACTAGTCAAGAGACGAGATAGATCAAAAAATATTGCGGCCATTTTGAATTTCCAAAAGGCCGCCATAGGGGATTTAAAAAAATGCCACCATTGATTTTCTTAATTGGTGAACCAAAGATTCAGAAAATGTTATAGTTTTCCTAATCTCCATAAAAAGCCAACAAATTACATAAGGAACTTGACTATTTGTATTCTATCATTTTCGGAGCCATACTGTCCCCACTGCACGTACACTGAAAAATTTTGTAGAACCACGACGCGTCGGAAAGGGTCTGCTGTGTTCCACATGTGTTCGGAGAACACTTCAGAACACTTGCAGAACGCTTGCAGAACGTGTTAATTTTAACAGATTTTGAACACCTCAGAACGTTTTCTTAGGTGTTCTTTCTGGATATGTTCTGTAGAACACATACAGAACGTCTAAACATGTTTCTGCGGTGTTTTAAAATCTGTTTACACTGAACTCGTTCTGCGAAATTTGGCATGACTCCTCTTTCCGCCCCCCGCCAATATGACTAGAAGAAAAAGTCAGATTCAATCTATAGTTAAGGTGTTCAACCCACGTTATCCATGTTTCATTATGTAATAAAAATGAAATAATAACTGAAACAATAACCCATAGAACAAACAGGGATTTGCGCTGTAGGTGTAAACTAAATTTACTGTATCTAATCACTTCTCACCTATAATCGAGGTTACGCCGCCAGGCCTATTTTATACCATTTTTTCGTAAGAGCGATGCGGCCTCAGGCCCCCCCCCTATAAATTTACTGTACTAATCATTTTCTTACTAAAAGGATTCTGCCTGCAGCCTATTAATTTACTGAATCATTTCTTAGGTAAGGTTTGTTGTGGATTGCACTGCCAATGGCAATATATAAATCTTGAAACTCGTCATTTTCTTAGCCAAAAGGATTGGGCCGCAGGCCTATAAATTTCTGAAACTAGTAATTTCTTATAAGAAGGTTGTGCAGACCGATAGGCCCCTAAAGAAGCAGGCATGAAGACTGAGGTAAAATTATGGGTAATATATTTTTTTTAAAAAGAAGATTGCACCGCAGGCCTAAAATTTAATGAACTACCATTTCTTAGCTAAAAGGATTGTGCCGCAAGCCTATAAATATATTTACTGAATTATTTCGTAGCCAAGAGGGATGTGCAGTAGGTCAATAAAATTACTTTAATAGCTGGTTGCGCAACAGTCCTGCAAATTTTGTGAAATTATAGTGAAAAAAAAGATAAGAAGGTTGTGTCGCAAGGGCTTGAAGAATGAGGGAATTATGAGGTAAAATATTTCTTTAGATAAGAAGATTGCACCGCAAGGCCTATAAATTTACTTAACTAATCATTACCTGGCTAAGAAGATTGCACCCCACACACCATTTACGCTCCCATAGCATCTGTACTGCTGGGCCACAGCGCCGCCTATTCCGTATCCGCATCGCCAATTGGCCGGCTATTCTTAGACCTGCGCTACGTCATGGGACTCCCCAGCAGCCAAACGTTGTGTTAAAGGCTCTTGGCGATTGGCTTGTACAATTAATGGCAAAAAAAAAACGGTTTTCGCGGTACTGGATAACGCGAAATCGACGAATCAGGTGGTCGATCTGATGTTAGAAACAGGTGCCTCACAAAAAATACCCCTTAGCTCACTAGTTTTGTAGTGCCTGGCGTGTGGCATAACTTGACAGCAGCAATTGATAATGGAGCCAGCTGATAAGGTACGAAAAATTCTTGTATGTAACGTATTTTTCACGTTTTCTTGGTCTTTTTTCTAATAAACTATATTATAACATAGGGCACCTACTAGACAATTTAGTTAGGAATTTTTTGTGCGTAAATCGTTACAAAGGCCCAAGTATTTGCGCAATCTCCAGTGTACCGCAATGTAACAAAAAACCGAATCCACTGCTATCTGACACTGGGTGTACGTGGAGTTTCCCACGGTCAGCCGATTATGATGCTGGTTGATACTCCCTATCGCAGTGAAGATTGCCAAGGTCGCAGTGGCTCAATTACTTTTTCTGGCCGTGATTCAACAATGGCGGTCGCTGTGTGCCAAGACGACACGTAAATGGGGTGCCCATAACAAGCCATATATTTATTTGAATCATAAGTCACCTGGAAGCGGGTAGGACTTGAGAATAGGGAGTATAGGGAAAATCATTTATTATATAGAAGATGTTCCTCAGCCTAATACATTTGGGGCGACCAGGGCTATCTTTACTGAATAAGAGGCAATACTTTATATACCTAAACACGGAAAAACGTGTTTAGAAAACGTGGTGCAAATTAGTGTTCACGAGATTTGACATGTTTAATAATTTCTAAACACTTTGCACCACGTATATAACCACCTTACTCGATTCGTGCTGATATAGGGACAACCTGTACTTTTTTACGGGTGAGAGTGTTTCTGAGGGTCGGACAGCAATTAACTTTGCAGCACTCCCCGCACTCCTATAGTCCAGTACGTTCGTAATACTGTGGTGTTCTACGGTCAACAAAATATGCAGTGGTCAAAACATAGAGGGTCCTGGTAAAAGTAACGTACTGGTAACAATGTGAAATACTACCTGCATACGGCAGGTGCGCTATTGAATCCTGAATATGGTAACAATGTTTTTTTGCGCTGTCCACACATGAGCCTCATCATTACTTTCATACTTTATACCAAACTAAAAAACGACTACAATAGAAAATACCCTCTCAAAGATGGTCCAACATAGTTCTTATAGTTGAAGCACATTAGATAAAAATATTTTGTAAATGAAAACTTGGCCTTCACACTTAATACGGAAACCTACTTGTGATTAACCGTACCCAAATTAAACTTCTTTAGTCTAAAGAATTCCTTAATTACTTGTTAGAGATTTCAGAATAGCGTAAAGGAACATCCGTATAAACATACCTTGTATAGGTTCATAGGAATTTAAGATTTTTGCCATGATAATATGTTTAATTTAAATATCATTTTAATTCCTTAATTATTATGCCATATTCTCAAACACTTGCAAATCAACATTCTTAAACATGTTGAATAAACTTTAAAGACGGCGTTGTTCAGTGACCACAGAAAAAGGTGATGAGTTATAAGCGATTGTATTAAACCTGTTACAAAGTTATTCAGAAAAACAGAGTAAACAACATTAAGTTTTGTACTTGGCCCATTTCCTTTGCAGGTCACTTTTCATTGTTAGGCAGCGAGCGACATATAGGATAGGATTAAAAGCTTCTTCACTATTTCACCTACTGGATATGATCCAAAACTTCTCCCCAGCTCCTATAACAGCGCGAATCGAGTCTAATGTCAAATCTCTTATAAAACATGTTTAGATTTTCAACAGGTTTAGATATTATAAGGTGTTTGATATTAACAGACATCAAAATGTTCAGAAACGTGGTGCAAAATAAGTGTTTAGAAAAGTGTTTAATTTATAAGCACTGTTTTTTGCAGTGAAGTCACCCGACCCCGTCGCCTCCTGTATTAGGTTAGGAGAAACCCCGGTTATCTATCCTCACACTAACCCTGACCAGTTGGTGCAACCAGGACTTTTGCAATGGGGTGAGCAGAAGGGGAGCCGAGGCATATTGTGCATGAGGGGGACTAATTTGGGCCTTCTCCATAGATACTGTACAAACGGTCACTCATTTGGGCCTGGCGGGTGGCAAGGGTCTGAGCAGAGGCGCTCACCCCCCCCCCTTCCCCATGGTTACGCCAATGATTTAAGTATAATATGTATACAAGTTTTTAATTTTTGCATCATGAATTTCCTGGCTCCTGGAACCTATGGCTACCAATTGATATCAAACCTTTGTTCAACTTAGGTCAAATTCAAAAAAAAGTTGCCTCTGATCTGCAATATATATCCCCATTGTGTCAAACTCCCGGGGTAAAAAATTATAAAACACACCAGTTTTTGGAGTACAGGCTTATTTTAACCTCGTCAAACCAAGGGTTTTTGTACTAGTTCACGAACGGGGGGGCGTGGTTACCACCACCCCTGATTTTTTCGTAATTAAACGACCAAACTCATCTTGTTTGGTATCAGTGTTGTATAGCTACATTATGTCATTCTTCAAATCAAGTTCAAACATATACGGCCTAAAGTTTTAACAACATGACGTCATAGTGACGTCCTAACTGAGGGCTTATTTTACGCAAATTGTAAGCACAATCGCCAAAATCGAGGGTTTTTTCGACCGTTTTTGCCATTTATGCAAGCAAAATTGGTATTTAGGTGGCAATATTTCAGGGGCGGATCCAGGAATTCTCAATAGGGGGTGGGGGGGGGCGCCCGTCACTATTCGCCTAAAATTTTTCAAGAACCAGAGCACCAAAACATCACAACAAAGAGAGTACCCCCTGCTCTTCCGAATGTCAAAAACCGAGTGAAACAGAGTGTGTCGACAGGGCGCACAAAAGGCCATTTTCCTAGATATACAGCGCCCTGTGCGGCAAAAGGCATTTTCTATATCACAAGGCGCCCGGCGCCCTTTGGTCTTGGCAAAAATAGGGGGGGGGGCGCGTCGGGAAGCCCCCCTAAATCGCCATGAATAATGGGTGCCAACGTAAGCATAAACATGTTATTAGGAAAATAAAAACAAAAATACAAGTATTGCCTTTCAGTAGCAGCATTACTTACAAAAGTACCATGTTTTGGCATTTTACACAGCAAGTAACGGAAGGTGGCAACACCAACCCCCTACCTCCGACTCTGACGGGGAAGTCATGAACCCCATGAAGGGTGGTACCTAACAATTTTTTTTCGAATAAAATGACCGCCAAAGGATGAAAGTTCTACACTTACATAAAAGCATTATCGTATTCGTTTGTGGGGTGTGCGGACAGGGATCATCCGTTGGTGGGGTGGTAACCCTCCAACCCCCTTGCTGGGACGAGGGTTAAATTCATTAGGCCTGGCATAGGCCTGGAAATTGGACAACAAATTACAGTATTTTATTGATTTAATCAAATAACGTAATTTTATATTTTTTTTGACACAAGGACTATTTTCCCGGCCTATTTTCCTGAAACGTTACGGGGGTATTTTTACAACTTAGGCATAGTTGCTGTTATGGTTAGGAGTCTGAGTATTGTGTTACGTGAGATGCCACCACTACACTGCGAAAGAGCTCATATTATATTAAGGCCTCACCCCATCGCATTTATATCATTTATTAATTTTGCGCTATTTGGTCGTTCCTATGCACATAAAAAGTACACTCAGCATTTATATTTTAGGCTCGACCAGTGAGAAGTGTGTAGAACCGTAGTTGACCCTTAAACGACCCGTGTTGTAGGTTCCTGGCACACACGGGCTGACACAGCGCGCTCGCAAACTATGTCTATAACTCTTGCCCCCACTTTTCCACAATCAAAATTTCTTCGATACAAGCTCTCGGCGCATCAATTTGCTGGGAGGGTAAAATGATTGACAAGACCGTAAGGGAGTGTCATTATTACGCGGGGGGGTGGAGGGATTTGAGGGGGGAACCCGAAAATTTTTGTGAGAGAGAGGGGGAACGTGAACTTTTTCATCAAAGAGACGAGGGGGGAAACATGCATTTTAATCAGCATGATCAAGGGGAGTGTGAAATTTTTGAACGGAAGCGAGGGGGAACGCGAAAAATTTTTTGCCGAAAAAAATTGAACAATCCTCCTTCCCCCTGGCATAAATATGACCGCTCCCTAACGGTATTGGAAAAAACTAACATGGGATATTGCCAATTAGGGCCCAATATATACTCATATCGGACCAGTATTTGGCTACAGTTTTCGGTCCAATATTATTTGCTCATCGGCCAAAATTGGACCGATATTGGGCCCGGCCCATGTTGGCACAATATTGGGCCAAGTCTTGGTAATAGATTTTGAGAAAGCGTTTGATAAAATTGAATAAAAAAAGATTTACTAAAAAAAATAAATATATTTTCAACCTGCTTTAAATAAATTAATTAAATAATTTGAGCTAGTCAAATAGTTTATTTTTATTGAATTGGTATTATAAGTATAATTTTTGAAATATGTGTTCTGATCACAACAATCGTCCTTGAGAGATTTTACCGTTAGTTCCTGTATGTTTTATTGTTTTCTCACCCTGCTATTTTAGGCAAAGAATTAGCCTTAAGCAATATTGGGCCAACGTATCCCATAATTGGCTCTATATTGGCTGTTGGTAGATTGCCAATATGAGCGCCAATATTAGACCATTAAAAGGATGCCGATTGAAGCCGATATCACATTGCCAATGGAAAACCAGTAGTGGCCCAATATACGTTATCCACGTGATGCCGATGCCAAGTTATGATGGGGAACCATTGTTGAATGTTGGGCCAATATATTCGTGCTATCTGGTACGGAGCGCACCCTCGGGTGTTATTAAACCAACCTCGGTGTTAACAGATTTTTTTTTTTATTTTTCCAGGGGCTTCGTACCGCACCCCATCTCCGAGGGTCTTCCCCTAAATTTTTTGGGTGTAAACTAACCACCAGAGGGCGGGTCCAACTGATTCCGGAGGGGTTTAACTAAATTAACACCAGATGTCAATTTGGCACCAGCATGTTAAAATAATTAACAGCGACATGTGGTTTAATTTATTACATCAAGTAGTGTCATAGGCCTATCATAGGCCTACATTGTAACACAAATCTTTTTTTAATAAAACAAACCTGGTGCCCGCACTGCAAAAACTGGAGTGTTAACTTTAACACATGGGTGTTAATTTTAACACCATCCTGGAGTCAATACGGGACCCTCCCACTGGTGTTATATTACATCATGTTAGTGTATATTAACACCTTTGGTGTTACATGTATGCTATGACACCGCTTGGTGTTAATTTTAACACCACATATGGTGTAATCATTTTTTTAACACTGGCCGGGTTTCAAATTGACACTACTGGTGTAATTAACACTCTCCTGGAGTCATACGGGACACTCCCTCTGGTGTTAATTAATCACAAAACTTTGGGTGTTAAATTTATATTTGAATGTGTGATATTTTAGTAAAAGAAAATCCTTGATTTTGTTATTTTGGCTTCTATTATAACTGCTTGCCTCTAACAAATCATAAACAAGAAGCACCAATCATAATGTAAAAAGATGGATGTTAAAAATTAAAAATTTTAAACCCAGTTTTTGCAGTGCGGTGGTAATTAACATCGAAACGGGTGCATGTGATATAGTTCATCTATTATTCCTAATTATTTTGAATATGGCACATACTATAAGTGTTAAAAAAGAACACCTATTGTGACAAATATTTTGTAAACAGTGGTAACCACCTGTGGTCTAAAACATTGCCCATAAGCAAGGCCTATGGTGTTCCCAAACTGTTACAAATAGTGGTTTAAAACAAGAACTAAGGCGCACAAAAAAATAAACCAAACCCTGTTGCGGGGGCCCGGCCGCCATGATTTTCGTTTTTTGGAAGCTTTTTTTTAATAATTTTGCCAAAATAATATAAAGTTTAGCCGTTTTGGGACAAAATTATCACTTTGGCATTTTTTTTAAAGAAGATTTGTTTGTAAAAACTTCATTTATTCTCTCGATTTTGTGCTGATTTTGGGACCAATTTAACCCCCCTCCAGAGAAAAGAGAGAGAAGATAGAGAGATAGAGAGAGAGAGAGAGGAGAGAGAGGGGACGGAGAGAGAGGAGAGGAGAGAGAGAGGGAGGAGGGGAGAGAGCAGAGAAATCCGACCGACCGACCATGAAGGCTCCGCTGCCCGTAAAACAGGGTGGATTTTTTGTCGCTATATAACAGTACACGAATCAGGCCTAGGTATGATGGTCGATTTTTAAAAACTAAATTAATATAGGCCTAATCTTCAGATGAACAAGGAAGGCCATAGGCCTAACACTTTCCGATTGTTTTCCCTTAGGTAAGGACAATGTTAAAAAATACGGGTCTAGGCCTAAATTGGTGTATAGGGAGATAATTCCAAGGGCCTATAAGTTAAATAACAGAATTCGTTTTGGCGTTAAAGGTTGCAACGAGCGATAGACACTCAAAGGATGTCTTATAGAGTATGCTACAGCAATGTCTTAAAAGAGCGAAAAAAAGGTGGATTTGATGCTTAGGCCATATATTTCAATGTAAAACATAGGATGAATTCATATGTGCTCCTATAGAAATTAGAAATTTCACAATTTTATACCAAAGAAAAATTTCTCAACCTTAAAGGTGCAACGAGAGATTTAACGTATAGGGTCCCTTTAAAAAAAATCAAAAGTTTTGATTTTTGCCCTGCTGTAAGCTTTCCATAAAAAATATCCCCATGAAAGGATTAAGGTAGGCAGAATACTCGTAAGAAATCCTTTGGAGGGGTCTAATCATTTGAAATTACTATTATGGACACAATATTTGGGTGCCTCAAAATCTCTCTTGCACTTTGTAATAAAGGTGCAACGAGAGATTCTCACAATCAGGTGTCTCAAAAAATCGAAAGTTTTGATTTTTGCCCGGCTGTAAAGCTTTTGACCATCAAAAAACTCCCCATCTGAAAGGATAAAGGTGCAGCGAGAGATTTTGTGCACCCCATTGTGTCATATTATAGTAATTCCGATAGATCAGGAACACTAAATAGATTCTACCTTGTATTTGGCTAAAGAAAGTCTTAAAGTAAAATTATTTCAATACATAGGCTGAATTTCGTATTTTTAAGCTTCTTATACCCCCCCTCCCGAAATTAGATTTTTTTTCACAATTTTTGTACGAAGAAACAATTTCAGCTTAGGCCATCCTTTCAAGATGGAGATGTTTTTGATAGAAAGCTGTACATTTCAGGGCAAAAAATCAGTGCTTTCGTTTTTTAGGTACCCCCTGATAGTGAAATCTCTCGTTGACTTTTAATAACCTGATACCAAGCAACCAAACCAGGACAGGACAGGGCGACATAATTAGGGCATAAGTTTGACTTTTCTTATGATTGTAGATTAGGGTTAACACAATTAGCAAAATTAGACGCACAAGTCATGACAGAATTAAAGCAATACAAAGAAATGGAGTATCCCCAATTATCGTAGCACATGTAGACAGACAGATAAGACAGACAGATAAGACGGAATGTGCGTATATGCCTACTATTGAAGAAAGACAAATTAAACCAATCAATCCCATTTCGCAGGTTATTTTATTGCCGAGTTGCACACAAATAAAAACTCCACAGAATTCAGAATAAAATTGTCTTCAAGTACAAGATAAATTGGCGGTAAAGTTGCCCGGCAAAGTTGTTTTCAAGTAACTTTTTATCCAAAAATAGGCGTGGGCTTCTATGTTTCTATGCAAATCGTATACCTTGGGGCGAGTCCACTATAATTAGGGGGTGTATGCGAACCAGCACCATGCACCATTCACCTCAGTATTTTATGTGCACGATGCTTTTAACAAAATTGCAGTTGGCACAGCACTCTGCAATAATCCCCCTTTTCACGCTCACTTTTTCATTTCTCTCGCCATGTTCATGTTTCAAACTGAAAAACAAAACAAATAAAAAAAACGCAATTTTTTCCAAGTAATCTGCTCATCTCGGGTCTCGTACTTCAAGCTTCACAGCCCGTGACCCATTCCCATTGCCAACCTTGATATCCATGTTTCGTATTAAAAATTGAAAGGCATGTTAGGATTTTTTGTATTTTGTACTTTGAAACCAATTTTTATTATTTTTGTAACTGAAAGGTCCATTTCTATGAAGAGACTTTTCTTCAACTTTCAAATACAAATTTGTTTTAGAAAGTCGACATACAGCGCTGCAGCGCAATATGCAGAAGCAAACATATTCCAAGAGGATACATTCCTGAGATGCCTTAGGTACTGGGACATCCCCACGTTTGGAATTATTGGTATGCGCCATGTCCCAGCTGTTTTGCGAGGCACACGCGCGTGTACTGTATATGCACCGAAATGTACAGGTTAATGAACATGTGTATGATCCGATGATGAGCTAGCTTTTCACTTGACATTGAAGATGATATGATTTTACTAATGGTTAATTTTCTTGTGTAGTTAATTTCCACTTTAGACATAGACCTTATTTTTCCGTAGCGGTCAACATGACAGAATCACAAATCTTGGTAAGTACCTAAAATTGATGAAATCAATGGTTCATGTGCAACGATCAGTTGCGTGAAGATGTTGTGGCTGGCCAACCGCCGGCCCCCCATGGATTGAATTGAACATGATGAATGAAGTGAGAGTCATTCACCCTCTTCAATTCAACGTTCGCGACATGCTTCGCTCTATGTCTCAAAGACATGAAAGAGTGAGTTGTCAAATCTCACCTTGAGTGCAAAAGCTAATGAGGTCAATAGCCCGACCATAATGCATGCATAAAACTTATACACGGGTAATTAGTGTTGTTCTACAATGAATAACTCTGTCTGGTGTTATCGATGCAAGATTAAGTGTGGATGTTTCATGATTGCAAAACAGTAATTTATGTTGAATTCCCTGAGGCTGAGGCTGTTTTGGAAAGAATTGAAAGTTTCTCCGAATAAATTGTTTAACTTTGACAGTACATATGGTCGATTTTCATGAAAACGGTGTCATTTTGGAGGTAAGACACACCCCCCCAAAAAATGTATGTTTTATGTTTTAAACATTTAAGGGCATTTCGTGATCAACAACCTTGTCCCCCGACATACCTGAAAAAAAGTTGAGATTTTAATATCATCTGAACCGTTAGCCTTAGTAATCCATGTGTACCAAATATTATGTGAAAATTCAGTCGTATTTGTAAGAAATTAGCGATTTTGTATTTTCTGCCCGTAAACGGACAAATTACGGCACAGTGGCCTATGTTACCGTGGGAAACAAAGAATTGCTCATAAGACAAAAATGCAAGATTGGAATCAACTCAAAGTTTGTGAATAAGCTTTTCTCAAGGATATCGAGCGAACCATGAATAAAACTGAGGTGGCTGTGGAGTCAAGCAATGTACCTTTAATATTCAAATTAACCTAGAGTATTATGGGAAAAAAATCATAATAACGTCGGTCGTGTGATTGTCACAAAATGGAATTCTGCTGCATGATTGTCCATTACGGGCTCTTCAAAGGTTACTCCCGGTGAAAGTTACTTTGGGGTGATGATTAAGGTCAACAAAATCGCGCTTTGCACTCAGCAAAATTGACTCACTGAATGATTTCTTTTTACATATATCAAAAATATATTCCTGCTGCTGGTATCTCAAGAAAATATCTTGAGATCAGATCTAAAATTCAAAGAAAGGAAAAACTTCCAGAACTCCATCAGACGGTCCTCCATATAAGTTTCACGACAGTCACAGAATGTGTGTGCCAATTCAACAACTGCGACAGACAGAATTGCAAAGAACAATTCTTACGGTTCTGCCCACGTATGCACAACACATTTCAATTGTACAGCAAAAGAAGAGGGTTATTACGTATCAAAATTTTAAATCAAAAAAATATGTGCAGGAACCTAAAGATGAATTTGTGCAGTTTGTTTAACTGGATTCGGGGGAGTCTCGGGGGGGGGGTTTCCCTTTGTTTTCACTGTATGGTGACATCAGTCGCTCGGGGCTATAACTGCTACTACGGTAATACCGTTATACTATAATAAGTGGCGGCGCCAGACTTCATTTCGGGGGAGCAAACAATGGGCCCAAAGTGAAATTTTTTTTTTTTGGGGGGAAAGAAGAAGAGAAAAAGAAAGAAATAGTGAAAAGAAAGAAATGAAATTCTGGGGGGCAAAGTATCAATATTTGGAGATTTTTTTAATCAATTTTGGCCACGAAATCGCTGATTTGCCCAAAATTTGGTGATTTTTTGGACACCAAATCGCTGAATTTGCCAAACAATCCCTCATTTTTATTAGCTATATATAGGTATTGTCATCACGTAGCAAATTAGCGTAGGAACCCCAATGTTCGCTCATAAACTAGTCTATCATGTTTTTCCAATCGTTGGAAAACTCGCAGGTATGCAAAGTATGACATTTCTTTGAAAATTTATGTTGTGGATTTTGAAAAAATTCTGAGCAAAGCAGATGTTGCGTGTTTTTGGGGCATTTTGTTGTCCTTTGTTTTTGCAGGAATTTGTTGGTAGGCAAAGATTATATTGAAGTGTCTGGTCCTACAATGTAGATGCATGCTGTAGTGAACGCTGAATGATGAAAAGCCATGCATTATCAATGCTGGCCTAGAGAGGAATTGCATTTGCAGCCTAGTTGTAAACCACTTGGCAAGTTAAATTTCATGCTTCTCTAGGTGGAGGATGATAGTATGTTATTGCCCGAAGGTATCCGGTAGTTGTGATTTTTTCCCGCCGATATCTTCCCCAGTGTCTAAAGTTCCAGGTGCCTTGTACCATGTGTACTTTAAACACTCAGTCCAAGTTGCTCCTGAAAAAAGATAGTGCTAGTTATGGCAAGTATCATTTCACGAAATGCAATTTGTTCACACATGGTTCAAAAGAAGGGCACTAATAATAATAGTAATATGCTGGACTTTAACCGTGCACTGTGTTAACTTGAAACAGCTAGCCCAAATATCATTCAATACAATCAATCATAAGGGGCTTAGACACACAGACCATTACCACAAAAAACTGCCTATTAAGCAGTCAATTGGCAGTCGATAGGCAGTCGAAAGAAATTCAACTGTATTATAAGTAGTCAAAGCATTTTAAATAAGTAGTCGAAGGTCTCAACATGAAGTCATAACCAAAATAGGCTAGTCGATCTATGAAAAATAAGTAGTCGAAGACAATTAGGAATAAGCCTTCATAGTCAGAATCAAAAGAGGCAGTCAATATTTGAAAATAGGCAGTTGAAAACCATTCAAATAAGCACAGTCATATGAAGGCTTAAATAAGCAGTCTCACACACCTATTTGCATACATGTCACAGGGACCTCCAACTGACATTCAAATTGCTGAGGATTCATGGCAGTTGCAAGTTGCTGGGAGCAATAATGTGGATATTTGGTTCTTTTGCAAGCAATTTACTTATTTATGGTTTGTGGAGCACAATTGTCTTACAGAACAGGTAATGTTGATGTATAGAGACACTATATGCAGTTGGCTCAATTTATAAACATTGATATAAAAGTATTCAAACATGCTGAATTTTGCAGGTGTTATATAGGTTAAAGGCTAGGCCAATTGCATTAAATTTCGTAGGCCTATATATCAGTACCAGATATATAGTGTATTTGGCGTATTAGAGCATGTTTGTATGTTGTTTCCAAATGTACATATAAACTCTTCAACTTTAAAGGGGCATTCGTGGATCCCGTACAGCCTGATCATCACCCAACCACTTGCTTAAAAGGAAAGTGTCTGGTACTTGTATTATTTTCTGTCCACAAACATTATAGAAAAGCACATATTGTGATAAATATTCTGCTGAATAGGCAGGCTGATATCAACTGACTGAAACTTGAGTGTATAACTTGGTCTTGCGCACACCCGTTGATGTATAAAGGGTTGTCCCCCTCTATGAAAACCAAGGAACTTGCAGTTGGAATGGTATACATCAATATGAACACATAACAGGG
>JAMKCH010012456.1:0-25810 GCA_023653785.1 Ophioderma brevispina | reverse complement strand
TGTTTTCGGCTCCCTATAGAAGTTGCTTGCAATGGATTTGATTTACAAGAATTTGATTTTTAGAATGTTTGTCGTATCCCAGTCATAATGAGTCTATGATGGCTGGTCTACAGAAGCTTGACGATGGCCTGGCCGAATTTTGTGTGTTACCATTCTGATTCGCGTTTTGTGTTCATTCCTTTTCTTCGTTAATAATCTGACGGTTTGACCAACCACATAACCCACAAGGAATAGAGTAGTTGACTCCAGGCTGGAGCTCGATGGGAACAGGGTAGGGTGTGCCACTTGTTACCCAAAAAGTTGAACTTAAAGATTAAAGGTTACAATACATATCATGAAACAATTACAAAGGAGACTGGAGATTCTTTACAACACACAAACAATTCCTCGGGTGTATTACATAATGGAGGATGTCCAATTTTTGTTTTTACCCAATTTAGCTTAAAGTTACTAAACATCATCTTCTACAAGCTTACCGTTTGGAAGCTCTAAAGTGCGTAATTAATAAATAATCTTAATTAGAAGTTTGTCCTGTTTTGACGGATGGTGCGAATGGAGACTTTGGTGTTTTACATAGTGACGTATACTGATCCCTTGTAACACATATAGGCAAACTATCACTATCAAACTAGGGGGAACGTATCTTCCCTCTCGGGTTCGATCCCCGGCAGGGGCTCGTTCTCGGCGGCTTTATGTGAATTTGGTTTCTCGATCCATACTCGTTCCCGCAGGTTTTATCCGGGTACTCCGGTTTCCTCCTGCTTCTAAAATCGAGCTTCTTGGAATAAATCTGTTCCAGTATCATGGTTTCTCTGATGTGCTGAGCGCCTTTCATGGCTGCCGCACAGCGCCTTGAGCACGTTTACGTGGATATGTCGCGCGTTAAAAATATTCAAATTATTATTATTATTATTATCACGCAAATCTGAGGTGACGTATATCCCTTAAATCCCTAAATGCCAATTTTGCCACTTTTCAAACATCACGGAGCGGACCCCTGCCTTGTGTTTACGGGGAAAGCGTTCCTAGATCTAACAACAATTATCGCTACCTCTATTTTGCGGTGATCGTCAGGTTGCTAGTTATTTTCCTCTTTGGAACTATAAAGGGATATGGCAGGCTCCATAGACATACGTCGATGTGACGGATGCATGTTAAAATATCAATTGATACTAATATTATCTTAATATAAAAAAGTCAATTTGTGTCTTCTATACTGGCGGATGCCGACAATGCAAAGTATAGGAAATGTCGTGCAACAAATCGGCGAATATCGTATTTTTTGCGTTTAGTACATTGGCATGTTGATACGTCATTTTGTTCCCTTCAGTAAATAAATTGGTTGGCTTAATATTATGTTTTTTTCAAAATATTCTCTATAAAGTTTTCAATTGGATACGCGATTGACAGCCATGATAGATTTATGTGTGAGAAATCCGGGTTAGAACCAAAAGTTGTCAAAGAAAAGCTAGGAAAGGCGCATTTTGATCGACAATCCACAATTCCGTACAACACCATCTCCCGGGACCAGCTCAAACGCGAAAACGGTGCCAATATTAAAGCTGGTAGTTAAAGGCGAGTAAATCGACCGCTAAATCGCCCGCCCTTCCTAAATGTAGAAGCGACCTTGTTACACTCAACCACAGCACCTTTAATTAATTGTAAAAAAAGTACCTCCAACATAACGAATACGGATTCGCCTGCCGATAGTCAACAGAGATAATGTGTGATGCGTCACCTAATTAGTCATATTTCATTAAATACTAGTTGACTTGGGGGAATGCAATTTAGAGCAAAATTGTACTTTTATCGTGTGAAATAATCGTTTTCATTTGAACAATTTCGTTTTTTAGTGTTAATAATACAAAAATGCTCATCGTGAAGGCAAAATATACATCGCAAGAAACTCGAAACTCGACGCTGGGTCAAATCTAACTGGAATATCCCCTGGAATGTTCAACGTAAACGTAGACTTTATCTCTAGCGTAGAGCAAAACACGACCGCCTGAGTGAATAGCTAGAATAACTGTGTCCGAATCGATGCAATGAACCTGCTGCTTTCCATTAGATTTTGGCTTTCAGGTCTGGCAAGAGATTCCTGAAAGAGGAATATATAAATCGTATTATCATCTATCAAAATCGCTATGCTCACATTTGCCCAATGGCGGGATTATAAAAGGTTTACTTTTTCCACCGTTTGCCGCGTTTCACTGATATCTTGGATTTAATTCGTAGTCAGGCCCGTAACCAGGATTGTTTTAGGGGAGGGTTGATTTTTTTTCAAAAGGGGACTTTTTCCTCCAAATGGGGCCAATTTGGCAAAGGTGGAATTTTTTTTCCGAAAATAGCATAAACCACCTAATTTTTGGCTGGCTCTTCTCGCAAATTTGGCCTTTTTGAGCCATTTGTAGGGTTTTGGGGGATTTTTTGGAATGGGGGGGGGGGGGGGGGGGCGGTTGTTTCCCCGCTAGGGGCATGATTACGGGCCGGTCGTAGCGTAGTTAGTGCCAAACATTTGTTTCAGCCATCTAACCTAATTTCGAGTGTTTGATGATGAAGTTTGATGAAATTAATATCCGCAACACGTACATACAAAGTAATATAACCTACTTACCTACTGAGGTTCTGTGGCCGATAGTTAATGGCGATCCCGTTATTTGATCATCATTAAGATCTGAATGCACCTGCAACTTCAAATATGACAAAAATGAATAGTGATTCTTCATAGAAAAATAATCAACATATCGCCATCGCCAAATTAAAACAAATAAAATATTTAAGATTTTGTCTGATTCCTTGAATGATAATGTTGATAAAATGAAAGAGACAACTTAAGAATGCCGGTGTAATGGTTAAAGTGGGTGATGTATGTTTCCTGCAGCCCTGATATCGCCATTACGATTTAAGACATCAAAGAAATCTATTACATATGGGATACTCACTTTGGAATAAAAAACCATTAATAGCCATCTTGTTGTACTACTAAAGGCTCCGATTAGGTTGAATTCAATTCCATGTTGATATTGTTTATGTCGGCTGCCACTAACTGACCATCGTACTCTTGCTTGAGCCTGGTTGTTGTAAGCTACAAATATGAAATAATAGATAATTATTCTAGGCACACAAACGATTTCGGGGCCATTTTATCCCATCGCAATTTCGCCTTTTAGGGGAATTAAGAAAGTGATACAATTTGAAGCACCCCAAACACCTTGATGTCAGAGCAATAACACATGCACAAATCAGACAATATTCTGTCAGAGGTTAGCGCATTTTGGCACATTGTACCGTCTTAAAACAATTATAGGTAAAACAATTATAGGCAAATCACATATATAAAATTCTCCATGAACACACGTAAAATCAAACTTTTTGCGTTATAAATCGTCAAATATTTCATGTATTTTGCATTTTCAGGTACATAATTCAGTTTTCCAAAACGGTGCGCATTGCCTTCAACTTCGATGAATGTTTTTGTAACAATTTTTGTATCAAAAGAGGAAATACTTAAATTTTTAAAACTATCAAACTAAATAAGGAAAAATAATAGGCCTCGTTGTTTTGCCTATACGATATCGTTTAAAGAGACATGAGGAGATTTCCAGAAAGAAGCGCCCCCAATTTTTTTCGAACCCGGGTTTTTGCATATTTGGAATGCTTTCCAATGTATTAGATCACACCTGAAATGAATAAGCCGAATGCGCCGTCTTTATGCAATAATATGGTGATTTAGTACTTTCTGTCGTGCACGACAGAAAGTCAAAACACGGTGTTCTATGGGGACAATTACGATAGTCAGGCAGGTTCAAAACAAGGTTTGCTGTTTTATTTTGTACTTGTTTGTCCAATAAACCTTCGGGACGTTCTTGGTAGGTGGTCTACAATCGATCCTGTGCAATTTGAGAGAAATTCGTATCCTAAAAAAATCTCCTCCTGTCACTTTAATACTATGGTCATCATCCAAATACGTCAGGAGATAAGGCAAAACATCAAATCCTATTTTTATTCTCTAAGACAGTAACGCAAGCATTTCTATCCACTCTTTCAATATCTTACACTTTAAGAAGTTATTGTCAGTGTTTTTGTCTTTCCTATTTGTGCTAGATCTGATTCAATTACCTATTTCAAAGTCATCACTGCCGACTACAAATCCCCCTATTACCTCTTCTACTGGGACTATGCCTGAAAGAAAAAAGAGAAGCCATACTGCATATTTTATAAACTTGAATAGTCGTGTAACGCCAGATGGAGCTGCATAAAAGGAGGTATAGTGTTCTTCCCAAAATGCATTTCTTCCAATATATTATTTTTGCACTGGTTGAATTAATAGCGACAACAAGTACTTAAATTGCAAGATTGGGATGAGTTCTGTTCATTTAGGTACTTTTGTCACTATAAATTCATGTGACACCCAGTGCAAAAATTGTATTGGAAGAATTGCATTGTGGGAAGAACACTATACCTCCTCTTGAGCTGCATATACTTTCCCTCAAAAGGCTATTCAACCGATTCCTGTCTGGCCAATAGCCAATTCTCAAAAATGGACGAGTGACAGAAATTACCTTTACGCCTTATCAATTTAGTGGCCGACGTGACATTCAGAGTTTTCTTGACGTATAATACTGACAATGACTTTGAAGAAAGTCCCAACATAACATTCTGTTATGATGTCTCATTGACGTCAAAGGTCAGAATAACCTTTCAAAAACAAATGAATGAGCATTGTGCACAAGTGATCTGAATTTTCATATAATAAAATAACCTCAAATCATGTAATGTTTTGATCTTAAAGCTTAAACAAGTTGACTCATTTCTAAGTTCACATCTTGGGGATCCCCTTTCTACCTTGTGCAATCTATCTAACAGGTGCACCTGTGCACAAAACACACACATAGGGGAATTTCCAATTTCTCTTTTTATCATAAACAAAGAAAGTACTTCCAGTGAGAAATCTTTCTCAAAATAAAATAAAATACTATTTTCAATCACAAAGTGGAGGCTATGATAACAATACAAAGTGTTGGTATAGGGGTACATTGCCATCAAAAACACTAAGGTGTGGGGAACCCCACATCTCAGATTTTGTTGAAATGCATTCAAGGTACATTTCATGGGCGACAGAGGAGGTCAAAAGGAAAAATTCAAATTCACATCCGTTTTGACGTTATGGGCTCTCAAGTTTTACGACTGGACTTAAAATTGTGATCAGTATTAAAAAAAAAACTTTATTAATGCTATTTATATAATCAGTAGTGCACTGGTTGCAATCAATAACAAAGCAAGTAGAATTTCTTTGTATCCCCTAGTAAAATAGGCCCTCAAATAGTTGCCATGGTGCGAAGGGACTAAAAGGGGACCAAACATAGAGGGCGCTTATTGGACGCGTTAAACCTGATAGAAGTTCTAGCCATTGAAAAAATTATTAGCATGACATATAACAATCATTGTGATATAAGTTTTGTTTTGTATTTGTGATGTCTTCAGTGAAAAACAGATTTGAATGAAAGTTTGGCCCATTTTGGTTTTAAAGTGCAGAATTCAGTAACCTTATCAGAAAAGGTGTATAAAATGGACTAAGTACTAGGAAAATTTTGAACTGGTGTAGGAATTGTTTGCGGACATGTGTTGGATATTACTGATCACACCTTAAAAGTGTCTGTGGTGATGAAAAAAAAAAATCCCAAAACTTTTTGCACTTTTAGAGGAAAGGTTTCTGAATGAAGCAATATTTGAGTGCCTATTTTTACTAGAGGGCATGCAAAGAAATTCGACTTGCTTTGTTATTGAGCAAAAAGTGGCAAACTAAGATGAATAAATAGCATTAATAAAGTTTTAAATAGCTGAATAACAATTTTATAGTCCGGGTCGTAAAACTTTGAGAGCCCAAACTTCAAACGGAATGATTGAATTTTTCCTTTGACTCTCTGTTGACCCCCTACAATGTACCTTTGACATGCAATTTCCACAAAATCTGAGAAGGTGGCGTTCCACAACTTGGTGTTTTGGCATGTGGTGAGAAATGTGTTTAATTTTTTTTTTTTTTTTTTTTACCTATATATAATTTAATTTTAAAATGGCCTGTTACTTACGTGATGATGAGGAGATAAGAAGTTCTTTATCCAGTGTGATAATCAGAAGTTAAAATATCAGTCCATTTGATCCTTTGCTGCATTTTATTTGAAAAAAAAAATCGATCCATAGCATTGAACACAATGGCATGATTTCAAATTGAACCTTATTCTATGCCTCTTACCGTATAAAGCCCATAATTTAAGCAACAACAAAATAAAACGAGTTTACATATAGGAGCCATAGTTGACAAGAACAATGACAACACTTTTAGAATCGTATCATTATGGAGCAGATCTCAGAAGTTGAGAATTGTCAGCTTCATCTGTAGGTGTTGCTTCTGTATATCGGTGTTTCAATGAGTGTTCTCATCCGAAAATTGACACGCTCTACTACTA
This sequence comes from Ophioderma brevispina, assembly GCA_023653785.1. NCBI lineage: Eukaryota > Metazoa > Echinodermata > Ophiuroidea > Amphilepidida > Ophiodermatidae > Ophioderma > Ophioderma brevispina. Next base: position 19,343 of record JAMKCH010012456.1, on the reverse strand, counting down.
TAAGATGCGTGGTGGTAAAACCGTTGTCAATCTCGATCCGTTATCAGTTTCGATTGTAGATGTGTCAGTGGAAAATTCGAATTCATCCAATTGGTCACATTGCTGGGATAGTGTATCAAATTTTCTTTGGAAGTAGACGAACAAGCCAGAGAAGGTCAATACAGTTACAACAAAGTAAGCAATGTTGAGTAGGATAAGAACTTGGACAGGTGCTGAGCACTTCATGGGGCAATCTGAAAATAAATTAATATTCACACATCATTAGGAGATTTCCGCGTTTGTGATTGGTTGAGAGCCGGTCCTAAACAACGTTTAATGCCCTGCAGTAATCGATTTCTGATCACTTTTTGGGTAGACATGTAGAACTAGGTAGACGTGTGTACAAAGAGTATGGTTGCTACGGCTATTATTGTCTCAAAAAGCCCACTATACTTGACTATTGTGTTGAATAAAACAAAACATGCTTTCAAATATTTTGCATGTTAGTGCACATTCGAAGCACACCCCTATTCTGTAATGGAACATCCCATTTGATACATTGATCGTGTTGTTTTTCTCAAGTGTGAAGACGAAAAACATGACATGAAAAGAGTGACTTTGCAGCTGATTTTGGAGGATTTAAGGTACAAACATGCAAAATAATGATTGAATATTCTCGCATATTAAAATCTATATATCTCATTTATTTATATCGTACATACTTAAAAGGTATAGTTTGTACTACCTACAACGTATGGTTACGGAGGTATAAGACAAATATCGTCAAATGTCATCTCCAAAGGTTAAACCTTTAAGTCCGATTTCTTTATTTCTTTCACAACTACTTTGTGGTATGGTTAATAATTTGAGACCATTTTAAAAGAAATCGATGCAATATTATTGAAGATGTAACCTCTGGCGGTGACCTCCAATCCAAGCATTTTTATATTTTTGTCCCCTGTATTATGGATTTACCCTCTCCTGGATTCCGCTAAATTCTCACGAAATTTGTTCATTAACCTTCAAAGAAGATAAATCTACGTCTCGCGTGCTTACTGCCTGTGTAGAAGTTTAATTTATTAACATTTTCATTTTCAAAATAGATTAATTTCCCAAAATACCCAAATTTATTTTAAAGTTTTTCAAAATTAATGATTTCACGAGAAGACTCACACAAAAATATGTGAGTAGGGGAATGAGGTGATGCCTAATGTATGAATATGTATTTATATCAGTGCCCGGATAGTGAAATTATTTTTCCATAGTTGTTTATCGGTCCCGGGGCACGTGCCCTTCCTTGACTCCTCTATCAGCTACACCGCACACTGAACAAAGATAAATGTTCGTTTTACCTATTGCATGAACTCTTGATTGCCCCTCGAAGTTGCATCGCTCTCTCGTCTGAGTGTCGGATACTATGTGGAATTTCGGTGTTTTTTTTTCTGTTTTTAAAAGCAAAATTCCTCATGATTCATGGTGTTTTGGGTCTTTGTTTTTGTTGTTGTAACATGTTGAAAAAAAATATCTTGGAATTTTTTCAAAATGTTGTTTAGGGTGTCAAAATCCAAGATGGCCGGGGGGCCCCACAAAATACATAATTCCATTATAATTAGTCTTTGAAGGCAGTATGAGGTCCAAATTGAAGACATACCCATATTTTGATACCAAGAATTGCAAAAAAAAAGCTAACTTCAATCAATATGGCCAACCACATTAAACATCAGATGGCGTCCAAAATGGCCCGCCAAAAAGATATGTTATGAATATAAACGTGCATTAACACTAATCAAGCTGAATAAGGATTCAAAAATTATGGGTGTCATTTTGTGGTGCTAGGACCCACATCGACCATATTTCTTTTGTTAACATCTTGCAAACCAAGATGGCGGCCCAAATGGCCGTCGACAAATGCTATTACAGAACTGGTAAGTTAGACCAAAGACCCCTAAGTTAATTAACACATTTGGGCGAACATTACATTTTAATTACTCTGGAAAAGAAATAAATTTCAAACATTGTTGTGTTGTTTTACGCGCTTTGAATCCAAGATGTGCGGCCACCCCGAAGCACGGATATAGTAAAAATTGTGTATTGTTTTCACATAGATCCATGTCATAAAATATTTTGATACCATTAAAAAACACCTAGATGTATACTTTGGACCAAAGAATTTCATTTCCATTTATTGTGTTTTAGAAAACATGCTTTCAAATCACAAATGGTGGCAAATATAATAGCTTTCTGTACGCAATTTCAATTGCTGAATCTGGTGATTTTTCATACTCCTATTTACTTATGTTATACACATTAGAAATTTGAATAGGGAAAATCATCAATTTAAAGTTTTATAAAGTTTTGCACAAATAAAATTATTAATTTTGGGACACTTGAAATACCATTTGGCTGTGTGTATTTTCAATCCAAGATAGTGTCAAAATGACAATTTCGTATAAGCACTCTTAATCTATCAATAGCCCAAACTGGCGGTTCTTAATAGTACCTACGTATAATTATGTGATATGCATCAGGAAATTGAATTATATGAAAATATTAAATTCAATCAATACACATGGAGCTCTTGTCTAATTACTTCGTTTTTTAGCCCCTTCAACCCACGATGGCAGCTAAATTAATGACTCTTGAAAGCCACTATCAAGAGCCCAAAACTTGTTATTTCTATATACCTACATAATGTTATACACATGCGAAATTTGAATGAAAATACAAATGAAACTGTAAGAACTGACTCTAAAATTCGTTTAAATTTTTCTACAGCCATGTGATCCATTATTATACTTGTAATCAAAAACATTAAATAACCCTCTGTATATTTAAACACAAGAAACTCATATTATATATTATTTTTGCTTGGTATATTCAAATGAAGATGGTGGTAATATGGCCAGTGTAATCATATCATAGCCTAAACTGTTTGATTTTTCTATTACATATGTTATTCTGATGGGGAAATTTAAATAACTGAACACTATAAATGAAAACACTCTATAATCCTTAATTCCAAAATGCATTGTTCCCCCTTTCACACATCACAAAGCGAAACCTTCGCCTTGTGTTTAGGGTGGAAATTGTCCTAATCTAACAAGACAAATTGCCACTACCTCCCTTTCTCGCGGTGATCGTCAAGTTGGTAATCATTTTCCTCTACGGGAACTTAAGGGCCGGTGGGTATTAAATTATTTTATTATAAATGTTTAAAATCTTCTAATCAAAATGGTGACAAATTGACGACTGCGTAACCAAGATTTTCAAAATACCAATACAATGTGTTCGACGCATAAGGGAACGTTGAATGGAAATCTAATGAAGAGTAGTAAACTTAGACATTACTTTTAAACACGAGAAACCATATCTACCATTTTAAATTGTTATCATGCTTCAAACCCACACTGTGGCAATTCTTCAGATATACCCAAATATAGGTTGTCACCTAGTTAGCGTAGAGGCAACTAGTACATATTGTTTGGGAACATAAACCCTTATAAGGTAAGTTTTAATCAACATGCCTTAAATCCAGATGGTCACTAATATGACCATTGTCACTCTCAATAGCCACCACTGGATTTGTTTCTTAACATAATATAAATGAAGCAACTAAAACTGTTGGACAAAAAATATTCTCTCATTTAGTTTGAGAACATTAAATAGCCAAAACTTACTATTTCACCATATATCTACCACATATATCTACCATATTTTAGATGTTATTTGCATTAGGAAATTGGAATAATTATATATTAAATAAATGAGCAACTGGATAAACACTTTTGGACACAAACTCATTTTTATCACTTTAGGTTTTGTGACACTTTGTGATTGAAAAACTAAAACTGGCTAATAGTAGGCGTCATTTTAGATTTGAAGCATTTAACATTTAACAAAATTGGTCAAAGCTTATATCTTGCGTGTATAAAATGGACGTTGTATCACGTTTTATCAAAAATTTCCAATGTTCGTATATTATCAAAATAAGTTTTATCTAGGGTATCTTGCTTTTATTCATATTAGTAAAAAATAAATGGTTATAAAATGAGTTTCTTGTGTCAAAGAGTATAGTAAATATCTATATGTATAATTTTGTTAATTTATATTTAAAATTTAAGACGAATGCATATAACATCACAGGTAGGTAGAAAAATTGCAATCTTTTTGCTATTGATTATTTTTTGCTGTGCTTATAACAGGAATTAGCCTGCCATCTTAATTTGCGTGTGTTTTTTAACAAAATTGTATATAGGTTCTTTGGGTCCCAAAGATGACATCAAGTGTTTATTTTGTTAATAAAAATATGATGATGACTTGGATCTATGTGGAAATCATTTTATATTTTATTATTATAAGAATATTACGGTGGCCGCCAGCTTGGATTCAAAGGGCACTGTGAGCAAATTAGTTAAAATAGTTGAAAATTCGTTTCTTCTTCTGTCTTACTGATTATTAATTACAAGGTTACTGCCTCTAAGTTTAAATTGATTCAGGTAGTTTGTCTAAATTTTTTTTAAAAAGAATAATTTTCAATGTGCTTGTTTTGGCCGCCATCTTTGATTTGATAGTTGTGACAAAAAAAAAATTCAGTGTGTGGTTCTAGTACCACAAGATAACATACACCATGATCTGAACCTATTCTTATCTGCTTGTGTGGTGTAGGTTTAATCCATAACATAACTTTTTGGCGGCCATCTTGGACGCCATCTGTACAGTTTTTTTTTGGTTTCTTTAATTTTTATTTGAAAAAAATTTCATGTTTTTTAACTCTTTGGTATTGTAAAATTTGTATATTGTTCGTCAATTTGGACCTATATTGCATCAAGAATACCATTAGAATGGCATTTGTGTATTTTGGCGGCCATCTGGATTTGACCCTTAAAAAACGTTTTTAAAAAATTCCAAGATATTTTTTCAATAAGTTAACACCAAAGACAAAGAATTCCAAGGTGGAATTTGCTTTTAACAGAAAAAACACAGGACGGTGTATTTATGACATACCGCTACACTACCTAGGTTATACTCCAAGCGAGAAACACCCCAGGGAAATTAGAAAACCAACAAAACTGATTTACCTACTCTTTTAGCGGCTCTTGCCGATCTTTCAGATGATTGAGGTAGAAAGATAACGTAGCCAGGCATCTTCAGCCATGAGCTGTATTGGCACAATGGCACTATCTGAGTGGCGGTAAGGTTGGTTCAACGTTGATCTGAGTCATGTAGTGTTATAATGTGTTACTCGCTGATTCCATTCAACGACTGTGTACTGTAGACACGTAAAGATGTGATGTTTGTCAGAGTTTTGACAATTGTAACACACTCTAAAGTTTATTGATATGCATTGAACAAAAAGTCACGCTAGTTTGCGTGGGAGGAAAGATAAAGTGTATTGGGACATAGGTGCCTGGGAATATGTTATAGTCAAGGAGACCGGTTCTTTCTCGCTCTCTCTCACGCACACACACACTCTCGCACGCCACCCCACTACCACAAGCGCACGAACACACGCACGCGAGCATGCACGCACAGACACACACACACTCTCCATTCACTCACATAAACACACACACACACTCTCACCGCACACACACACATCTCCGTTTTAAGTCACGCACACTCAAAACCACACACACACCACCCACACACACACGCCACACCCACACATACACATACACACAGGGAGAAGTAACATGGCGAGTGTTAGCACAAATTAGGACAACGCGAAGTACCCCACGAAGATACAAGATAACCACCTGCTAGTTATAACAATACAAGTTTCCCACAGTGCAAAGTGGCGATTATAGGCTTTTATGCCAAGTCTCAATGGCGAGTTAAAGAGACACTAACTGACATTGGAAAAACTAGTGGGCTCTAGATGTTTCAAACTTGATATTTTTGCATGTTATCTAAAGCTGTTACATATTAAGCCCTCACCTGAAATTATCAGCCAAATCGCGTGTGGCTTATGGGTAAACTGAATGATTTTATAATTAATGACATTAATTCAGCAGACGACGCGCAAATGGCGTGTGGGGGTTTCACGCGACAGCACCTTGTTTTACCGGTATTTCCAGTAGATATCCAGTGATCGTAAGTGAGGGTATGCCGTGAAACCCAGAGTAACGGTTGCCTTTCAAGAGGTCTATGAAATATTCCATAGGTAACCAGGAGTAAAAAAGTCAATTGGGTCACATGCATGTGGTGCTTCCTTTCCAAGATACTTGGGAAAATAGTCTAAAAGTCATTTGTTTATTCAAGAAAGGTCAACCTTTGTAATACCAAGATTTCTTATATTATTTCTTATTTCTATATTACATTAGATTTAGAACAGTTCAAGCATTTGACCCCCATAATAATTTTACCCCTCTCCTGGGGCCACACGCATCAACAGGTCTCCGGCAGACATTCATATTTGCAAAAGTTATATATTTCCCGTGTTCTGTTCAGATACCTCGTTCGTTTGACCAAACCCTTCTGAGCTGATGCTCTTGTAATGTTATGCTACAATCGTGCACTTGCTTTCGGAAGCTAGGGCGTCAATTTACGAATCTCTCAGGTAATCCCGTCCCCATTAATTTTCATGTTTTTTCGCTTTTAAATTCTGAGGTTTTGAGGATTAATAATGGTTTGACATGAACATTTACGGTCAAGAAAACACGTGTCACCACTCTAGGTTGCTGATTTTAGACGAATTTACCGGAAGCTGCTGTGCATTGCTCATTAAATATCAATCTTGACAAAGTCATACATGATGTGGCCAAAAAGAGGTTGGCCAAAAAGAATTAAGTTCTCTTGATGTGGCCAAAAAGAGGTTCTTTATATCAAAATCTCACCAGTCTAAAAAGAAGTGGAAGAAGCTTAACTACTTGCTCAATAAATCATACAAAAGGGATGAGACTGCAGTACTTGACAAACTGATAACTCAAGTTGGCTGATGAGCTGGGAGACTATACCACCACATGGAAAAATATCCATGAACTCTCGGGGAAAGATGAGAGACGAGGCATCAAAAGTCAAGAAGAGTGATTGAAACAGTCCCTAGAAGTGATGCAGAATTACTGGCTGAATGGAGGGAATATTTCATCTCTCGTTAAACAATGAGAGCAACCCACCAACTGACTACCACCTTCTGCTGTGGACACACCATTACGTGGTTGTCCCTGGGCAAACAGCGCCGCCCATTGTTTAAATGGGACGGTCAGAAAGTACTTTGAGCCACGCGACCTTTGCAAATCTTCACTGCGGCTAGGGATTTCACAAGTTTTCGACGGTAACCATGCCCCAGTGGGCGGTAGACGTTTCATCAGGCCCCTGACAGTGACGCAAATTGGTGACTGCCATAGAGCGCTGCCATTGGACGATCGCGCCAAACCTTATTTGATAGGAGATCTGGATATGCCATCTGCCTACGTGATCGACTGGGCATACCTGGTTGCTGTGTGCCCACTGCTTATGGGACCATGTTATGTCCCTTAGCGCCCCCCCTGGTTCGAAGCTCTGCTAATATTCCCAACCGCGAAGCTCCAAACGGAGTATGATGAAGGAACGTGGAAATCTGATTACGGGAATCGGCAGACAGCCCACATCAATTCCCATTGATTGTTGTTCCCTGGTTTCATATCGAGTCCATTGATGCAATGAGGATTGCTATTCTTCCCGTCAAGCGCTCTCGCACCCGCCATACCGCGCATGGCGGAATCAATATTTTTGTAATACCTCATTTGCTCAATGGGACTTCTATATAAACGTCTACCCAGTGTCTGTACACGTACACACAACGTGTTACCCTTTCTGACCCGGTCAAATAGCGTTGATTTGGTGTTTTGTACACTGGCTATTGCGCAAAATACTTGGCCTATCGTAACGATTTTACGCACCAAAAATTCCTAACTAAATTGTCCAGTTAGCTGACTTAGTTTATATTAGGTTTATGTTGGAAAAAAGACGAAAAAAAAACGTGAAAATACGTGAAAAATTCTTACCTTATTGCCTTGCTCCATTCTCGATTGCTGCTGTCAACTTATGCCACACGCCATGCTTACAAAAACCTAGTGAAGGCTAATTGTTGTTTTTTTGTCAGGAACCCATTTCTAACATCAGATCGACCACCGATTCGTCGTTTTCGCGATATCCAGGTAACCGCGAAACCGTTTTTTTCATGCCCTAGTTCAGCTAATCGCAGAGCCTTTAACACAGCGTCTGACTCTAGGGAGTCCCCCAAAAGGGGGGAAAAAAACGTAGCGCTTTTAAGAATAGCCTTGCCCATTAGCGATTGGCGGAAACTGAATTGGGTGGCGCTGTGTCCCAGCATTACAGGTTTCCATGGAAGCGTAAAATGGTGTGGGAGGACCTGCCATGCCCATCCCCACTGAATCACCTTCACGAGAGGAGACAACAGACGCTATCAGAGCCAGCAACAAATATGCCTGATTGTGCATAACTGCTGAGGCACTGCAGGCAGGAGTAGAAAAGATGTAGATGTTATCCACAAAGTTTGCATTAGGTATATACACACATCATCACCATTCGGTCGGCCGTAGTTGTGAGCAGCAGACACGGACAACACATATTCGACGAATTATGGACGCAAACTGGGAGGGATTTGAAAAAAAGACCACAGATTTCCTCTTACTGTCACTTTCATCGACTTCAAGGAAAGCCTTTGATTTCCATCAACAGGACCGAATGTCTCATATTACGTCATATGGCCATTCCTGAAGCAGGGTCAATACCATTCAAATCCCTGTACAGCAACTCACTAAGTGCAGTGATGGGAACGAAAACATTTCAGAGCATTTGATGCAACCACATGAGTCCTGGAGGAGATTGCACTGCACGCTTGTGTTCATCATAGTTGTGGATTATCTGTCAACGAAAGCCACCGCTGGGATGGACTCTGGAACTGTAACACACCCACGTCTATCTAGGGAGGTTTAACCTGCCCAAACTACTCTGAAACAATCTGCATTTTGTATGATGACATTGCCCTTTTTGAGAGTTCTACTTCCTGACTGGCCCAAAAAACTCAGTTGAGCAGGGGACAGCTCAGCCAGCAAAAGAAACTGGTCTCATAATCAGGTTGGTACCCTAGGACAAACAAGGACAATAAACTGTGTCCTCATCCTACAACTCCAAGTCTACGACCAGTCCCATAAGTGGAAGTGATCTAACAAGGCGCAAAGCACGGCCAGCTGGCTTTCTGAGGAAGTTGGAAAGAAGTTATAAGCCAGCAGTCGTTATAGAGAAACCCAACCATACATATAACCACCAAATAGTGAGGCGGTTCAACAAACATGTGTTCACAGTTCTTCGATATATATGGATGCATCTTGGTAATCACAAAAGGTATGGAAAGCAAATTAAAATGCATTCGCCACCTCGTGCTAATGCTGAAAATATGTTGAACCGACAAATTACAACCTTAGCCAGGACGGTGCAAATTGAAAGGACGCTTGCAGTCGGCCGAATCCGCAGCCGAAAGACGATGACACAACACGAATCGACCCGAAGTGTGAACGAACTTAGCGATTCAATGACGTCATAATAGGCGACATGTACTCAACTGCAGTTGTTGTCAAGGAGCGGCGGTAATTTGGCTCCAAATTTAAAACTTTATTTGCAGAACTAAGTGACAAATTTACTTCATTTGAAAATGTTATGTTTCTGTTGCATGACTCTTTCAGGGATCTGGCTTTTGAAGATAATTATGAGTTGGATAATAGTTGTGTTTAATTACCCACTCTACGGTAGATGTTTGAAAATGTATTTGCTTTTCATCAAGATGTTGGCAAATATCCTCTCGCGCGCGGTCTTACCAAAACAAGTGCTTCTTACAAGGTACTGATTATGAATCCCCATACACCATGTACAGTACATCTTTGTTATGCTTTTACTGCGACATTTGGGTCATATATATTGTACCAAACTCATTTTTAAACGAACATTGATATAATTTTGAAAGGCACACGACTATTCTGAAAATTTACCCCTGTATGACCTTGAACATAGCTTGTGATGTAGGCCCCCTATCTACTAAACTATTTTAGGCCACTTTACATCCTTGGGACGGGACATGACAACACTATTGACATTTGACAAACGTTTTTAACTCTTAATTATGACCCTTGTCTAAACTTTAACCCCTCATATCTTGTCGAATCTCATAATTGAGTGGCACCCTCAAGACACATGTTTGCAAACTTTTAACACGAGATGCACAAATATTGAAATGCGGACCACACGGATACGAGTGAGTGAGTGAGTATTAAAGTTTAACGACAACTCAACACTATTGTGTTTATATCGTGTCATTACATTTGTCATTTAACATTAAATATAAAAAACAACGCAATATTAAAACTTCATTTCAATTCAAAATTACAATTAACAATTACAAAAGGATACACATCATACAGTGATGAACCAGAGCATCACCTATCCATGTAAAACAAGATAAACCAACTAATTGCAAAGATACACTTAGAAAACATGCATCAATAAAACAAGTTCAAAAGATATACTGATAAATTTATAACTATACACATCATAGACTGATGACAAAGGTCATCACTCATCCATGTACCAAGCAAAAACTTCAACTTCAAATACAGATAATCGACAATCACATAAGAACATGCAAACATGAGATCCCCTTTACAGACCAAATAGATTGTCTCATACATGTACATTTTATAAATGGCTCCAATACACTTGGGCATTATGCCAAAACTGATAGATTTTAAATTACATCAACAATTATACAGTAGAAACCCTAATACATGCTACTATTTACTATTACAAAAAAATTAAATAGGTGGTCTTACATATGTACAAATGTAATTGATAAATTGTTTGTTTTTCATGTTAATTGATTTTAAGCTACATGTACTTAAACGAGTAATACAACAGAACATCTTAACAATACAATTACACAGTCTAAATCATTACACATTTATAATATAATCCTAAATTTAAATATAACCCGTCTGTTCAAATAACAGACGAGTTGCCCCTTTTAGTCGCCTTTTACGACATGTAGGGGAACACATCGGGCCAATTCTTAACCCCGAACCCGCAGGGGGCCCCATTTAGTCGCCTTTTACGACATGCAGGGGAACACATCGGACCAATTCTAAACCCCGAACCCGCAGGGGGTCCACCACGGATACGGGCAAAGAGATTGAAAGCTATTGAAGTCCACTTAAAGCCATAATCAGTTATTTTTTCCAAATTTAAAATGCCTATTTTAGCTTATTTTGTCTCAAAATTGCTAATGTTAGGTCATATGTAACAATTTATATTTAAAACAGACACTAAAGCATTTTAAAGCGGTCTTTAAGGAGTCATTTACAACTGTTTCAAGAAAAATCAACTGATAGTGGCTCCTAATTATTTTAAGCAAATCTGTTCACATTATAAAGACAGTCACGACAATCATAGTAACCGACATTGCATATACAGGGTTAAAGGTGCATTTCGTGATTTCAGCACCTTCTGTTTTATCATTGATCACTGGATATGCTTGAGAAAAGCTTATTCCCAAAAGTTGAGGTGATCCCGATCTTGCGGTTTTTGTGTTATGAGCAATTGCTCGTTTCCCACGGTCCCATAGGCTACTGTGCTGTAATTCCTGTCCGTTTACGGACAGAAAAATACAAAATTGCGAATTTCTTACAGATGCGACCGAATTTGCACGTAAGATTGGGCACACGTGGATTACTATTACTAAGGCCAACGGTTCAGATGATATTAAAAATCGCAACATCTTTTAGGTAAGTCGGGGGACGAGGCTGTGGATCACGAAATGCCCCTTCAACTCAAGAGTAATCATGACATTCAAATTTATATTAAATTAAACATACCCATTTTGAAGCTTTTTTGCAACAACGGGACAATTGCCTTTAATTATCTTCTCCACTATATCTTCGGCGTTTAAAATATCGGTATCAACACATATTCCCTCCAAGTGAAACCATACCCTCGACAATATGCATGAACTGACACGTAAAGACTATAAATAGGTAAGAACAGTCCAGCAGCAAGATATATTGCGGTATTAACCATGGGTTTTTAATTGAATGAAATCACAAGACTGCGATTTACAATGACTGCTTTCTCTAGTAAATGCCTTGATTTGTTCAACTTTAAGAAATTAAATATTTCATGCCGCTTTGATGAAACAACTTGTTTCATAGTGGAGGACTAACACTTTTTCTACACCGCCGATTATGCTTAAGCGACTTAGTTTAAGATAGATATCAGGCGAGAATAAGCAGAAGGGGAAGCAGGGTTCAAAATAATTTACTTGTACAGGCATTAATGTACGTTATACGGTGTGTGAGTTAATGTTTGCTTTTAAAGTTTAGCCAATTAAAGGCCTAGTTACCATGGCAACAAGTATTGAATTAAATACTAATTAATAATTTTTTTTACAATTTTACATATGTTTAGATACCATTTAAAGGTGCATTTCGTGATTCGTGATGTGATTCTATAGCAGCTTCTGTTTAATTTATCGTGGTTCACTAGATAACCTTGAGTAAAACTTCTTTCCAAATTTCTGTTGATTTCGATAGTGCGTTTTGATATTTTGAGAAAATGCGTGTATCACAATGTCGGACAGAAAATATAAAACTATGAATTTCTGTAGAGGCGTCAAATTTGCATTTGGCGGTCTTCTTAACATGATTCATGCCACGTGCATGTTGTTCTTTGCCAAATGTTATAAATATAAATAAAAAAAAAACATTGAACAGATTGACTTGCACAATATAGGACTCTACAAGATTATGAAAATAATGATCTTGGTATTTATCTTATTTAACAATTATGTTACATGTATTAATTCAACGAGGTACCATAACCAATCCAAACAATGTTGTAACATCATGACATCCTCTGCGTCTATCTGAGGACTACCTTTAACATGAACAACGCTGTCATTGATTAACCCTGTCTGAGCCATTTTTTGTAACAAAACTCCCGAAGGGGGTGGTTGTTTCCCCTTGTCATTTTCCGTACTGAATATCGAATTCCTATAAAATTGATACCACAGGATAGCTTAGAGTTTCTTTTCCATTGGTACCAAATAAGTACCAACATTCCCATTATGACGTCACTATGACGTCACATATGTAAGTTGAGGAAAGTATATTTATAAAATACTGGATACAGGGTGAAAAATCGATATTTGGCATCAAGTGGAGCCAAAACAGCATAACAGCATATTCCTAACTTTTTTGGTGAAAAATTGAATTTTCCCCTATTCTACACTGTAATGGAAATTGACAGTTTTGCTGACATGCAAACTTTATGACGTCATTCTGACGCAATGCTAGGCATTTTGGTATCAACGGAAAGAGGACCATAGCTATGCATTGGTATAAAAATCAAGTGTGTTCACTTGAAGATACTTCTTTTTGGGGGGGAGGGGGTGGTTGTCACCCCAACCACCACTTTGGGGTCACCCTGTACCCATGGGGGATGTTGTTTTTTGCATGAAAAGGAGCGTAAATGTCAATTGATAATTACATTCAATAATTTTAGTTCCAGTAAAAAGGGGGGTAGCAAGGCGGAAAAAAACTTAAGGAGTGGCAACCCCCCCCCCCCGGTAGACGACGGTTAACGTGTTTTATTATGGAGTATTAAATGTATCTGCTGATGACAAATGTCTCTTAGGTAGTATTCGAGTAGAAGTTACATTTTGTTCCAGTTCATATTGTTGCCAATAATATAATTTACTTTAATATCTAAAGCTGTTGCGGTGTACAAATATACGTAAATTGCATTTTACTCTTTTGAAACGAACGTAATTTAATTGCCAAGTGGACTGAAAGTATAACGTAATTAAGATATATCATTTGAATTCAATTAAACTATTCTACACTTTGTAATGTTCCTGTTATTTTTCTCTTTTCGGTATCACGCGGTCCGTGGTATGGTATTCTTCGGTTTCGGAGATGGCGTACTGAGACTCATACCCTTAATGACGTCATCAAAATTATCATGATGAAAGTAGACTTTCGAAATTTGATCAAGGAGCTGGTCGACCTTATCTGGGAAAATCTCCACGACAGCTTTGTTTGGGTCTTTAGCTGCTTGCTCCTCGTAGTCGTAAGGATTTAAAGCCACGCCTCTTTGCCCGTATCCAAGGAAAGTCTTGAAGCGTTGTATCATGAAATCAATCATCTCATAGTCGTTAGATTGTTGCTCTATATCCCGCTTCACAACCTGGAAGGCCTCATTGAGAATAGTGAGAAACATATTGATAAGGATAAAAGCGATTGAGACCACGAAGAAAAAGAATAGGATAGGTCCAAGAACTCTTTCCGCCAACTCCTGGTATTTGAATTTGCCCAAGATTGCGGTAATGAGCGATTCACTGGTGAAAATAATACAAGAATAGTCGTACACTCTTCTTCCAAGGACAAGGTAGAACGCGCCGGCAAAAGCGAAAAAGACAATAGCGAAGAACATAGCGAACCACAAAAGGTCATTGGTAGCAATTCTTATGGTGCTGGACAATACTCCAATTCTCTTGTTGAATCGAAGAAGCTTCATGAATTTGACGGTAGACATAAAGACTACCCATCCGATCATGTATCCAAGCAGCTCATTCCAGTAAGCAACATATTGCAGCTTCACGTAACCTCTTCCGCCATCTTTTTTTAAATTAACGAGCAAAGATTTTATGGTGTAGAATCGATAGAAATAGACGACAATGACGCCTATGGAACATCCGATGATCATCCATTCTGCAAGATTCCAAAATTTCTTGAGATACTCTCGTTTTTTCTTTCTTAATATTTCTCAATTCCTTCACAACGAAGAAGATAATGAAGAAAATGAAGATGACTTCGCAGAACACCTGCACCAAGGCAAATCCTTCGTAGTATGTGAAAAGTCGAACGGCGTCAATTATTGGTAAGGCAAATCCCCCTCCTGTTGGTAGAAATTCTACCACAAGGGTCACAACAGCGAACAGGTTGACTTGTGCGTTGTAGGTGGAGAATTCGACAAACACTGCTCTGGTGTATCTGTAAAAACAATGAGAAATGCTTCACATTTTCTTTTAAAATGTATATGAACCTAATATACATGAGTTGCAAATGGATATGCATGTTAAAACAAAACAAATCGCAATGCATATATGACCAGCAAGCTTAAAAAATGGAGTTTAAGTAAGCAACTTTTACTTATTTTACCCCAGTACAACCAGAAACACTTCTTGGCTATTTTCAACATTATCACTCCATAACTCCCAGACCATAGGTCCTACATGAACAAACTCTGCATATTTAGAATCCTTAAAACCAGATAATTTGATATACTCTTAAGATTGGAGCAAAGCTTTCCCCCCTTACGTAATCTTTCACTGCCACCTCACCCAGAAATTTACAATGCTCTCATAGCCAAACTATTTCTTTTGACGTGTCCTAACTTTTGTAACAAAATTGAGAGTTATCATCAGACGAACAATTCTTTTACAAATTCGCGGTATTATACACCCAGTTTTTTTACGTGGACACGACTTTCCTCAAATACATACACTTTCACGTATACACGGAACTTTTTTAGCCAATGAAGCAAGCTTTCATTTGATTTGCATTAAATTCCGGTGCGTTTTGTCGTTTCAGTTGTAAGAAATAATACCTATTGCCACTTTTGAATAGTAAATTTCACTATTAAAAATAGGCACTACCAAAACATCTTGATGGTATTGGTCTTTGGGGTGGTATCGAAAATCTTATTTTTGCTTGAGAGAGTAAAATCCATTCACTGACCTCTACACATGGATAGCGGCGTCAGAAGGTCGCGATTTGAAACATCAGGAAGTTGGTTTGTTGGACTATACAATATGGCGGGAGAAACAATTGATACACCTTGTCCAACAATTAGAACATGTGTGTGGAAATATTGTCACCAGCAGGTTTCCGATTAGCAGCCCGATATCCATGTGGTAGGGTCAGTGATCACATTAGGCGCGTAACTGAAACACCTTACTCGAGAATAACGGTCGTACTTTTTTCATCAAAATTTGATTGATTCATATAGGTCATCATAAGAGTGTCTATACATGCCTCTTCATACAACTGATGGCATGCGCTCAGCAAGATCATCTGGCTCCTTAATCTCCACAACATATCACCCGCATACGTAAATGGCAGGTCTACCATGATTGGATAGCCATCCAGGACATACCACGGGGTATACGTGTATTCCTTACAGAGTCCACTAGTAGCATTGGTTGGGATCCAGCCCGGTTCGTAGGATGCGCCATCTTCGCTTGAAATGGAATAACCAGGGTTGCATTCATTGATGTAGTTTTCAAAGTCGTCATGGATATCACAAAGATCTGGTTGAAGAAAGTTTCAAAATGTACATTTGCAACATTTAATGCAACCTTACCCGGTAAAACCGGATCAGGCAGTGATGTCCTTAATACCCGGTAATACATTGTCTAATCAAGTAATGCTGGCAATACCCTGTAAAATGTTCAAGATCAAACAATGCTGCCTAATCCGGTAATATACATTATCAAAGAAAAAAAAAAAAATTTTGGTAATGCTGTCCGACCCGGAATACGTTTTAAGATCAGACACACTTACCCGTTATACATCAATGCTTGTAATGCTGTTGGAGTGGGCCCATATTCCCTTCTGTACATCTCACACTGTCATCGTTTTCACTATCGAATGGCCTGAATTCTGAGCTAACAATTACAGTGGGCACAAAAAAGCCGCATCTCGGCATGTTTGTCGATCAGTATTGTGCCAAGTCCGATAATTTTGAACGTTTTCCAAAATATACCTTTGTTTTGCCTGAGGTCTTGCTCTTTCATTAAAAACACCTAGCTTGTAAACGCGTTTGAATGGCCTGAGATAGAAGGCACGAATTCAGTATACTAGGGTGGGGGGGAAGTGAAATGTGAGGAATCTACAAGTCCGAACCGCGGACCATAATCTATAATTGCATAGGCTTTGTAGTAATTCTCTCTCGCTTATTCAGTCGTAAAACCTCTTTGGTGTAAATCAGTACACAAACGAATGCTTGCGTTGTACCACACAGTGCCATGAAAAAGGGCCAAAAAGTGCAACCTTTGGTTTGGGGTTTCTACTCAACCATTTTGAACGCTTTTTGTACAGCGAGAAAAATGAAGAGCAAGCTTCGGCAACCAAAATTTATATCGAGAACTTTAAAATTTCCGACTTTGGCACTTTAACCATCGAAAAAACATGCCGCACAATGCTTTTGTGCCAAATGTAGTCCAAAAAATCGGCGGGGCCGGGCCAAGAAATTCTAATTTCAGACGTCGTTCAATGGTAAACTTAAAATCTCCGTCGACGAACTAATCCTAATTTGTTTTATATGTTATCAACCTTTTCATAGCTTCCACCATGAATGTTTTAATATACCTGGTCGACTCGACCTGTCTTATAACCGGATACCCAACACGAAGGCGTTACGGTCTCCAAAGTGATGTTGTTGAGCATAGGGATCATCTCCATTGTACCAGGGACCAGCGAAAATATTTGGCACCAAGCCTGTCTGTACCCACAACCAAAATTTCTCGATGGATGTTATCTGAAAGATATACATTATGTAACTGGTCAATCAAAATAAACAAATAGATTTTCAATCATCTAAATTCAGATCACATTCCAATAATTTATAAAATTGCTAACAGATTTCTCTACAAATTTGCAAAGTATCCATAGCTGCAGTTTGAGCACCGATTTTCTCCATAAGCAATTAGTTAACAAAATATAATCCAGATCCACTTAATACACGAGCGGATCCAGCAAAATGAGGGGGGAGGGCGACCAGTCAAAGTAAAAGTGACGATAGTTCCGCGAAATATCACTGGCGAACAAACTGTTTTAACCCTTGAATCGCCAACTGGGTCACTTCTGACCCAAGGCTCCTATTGTTTTAGATCAGTGGAGTGGAACCGAAGTGGTTGCCGCCTTGCCGGCGAAATTTGAGTGCTCTTAGTCGGAGAGATATGGTAAAGTTGAGTATATACACAATTGTTTTGCTGAACGTGGTAGATAAGAGTTTGTAGAATTAGAATCTGTCGGGTGCCACCTTAGCACCCTTGGACGTTTTGAGAAATCCAAGATGGCGTTGTCAGATGATAATTATCTATTCGACCCTATATTATCAAATTATGGAGTTAATAAATACCGTATACTATAGGACCCAATTAACAAGTGCATGGCAGTTGTAACATTGAGTCATACTTCAAATTCAAAATGGAAGCCAAATCTAATAATTTAAAATATGCCCTATAACAGCAAATACCTGCGATTAACATGAAGTACTTAGATTATGTTGTTAGACACAATAAATGTATTTCTGATACTTTTAAGTTGTAACATGACGTCAATCAATATGGCAGCCAAAACGTGAATATCTTCAAAAATACTTTCAGATTTAGTTTCATTTACACACATTCTCTATGACGGGCTGATAACATTAGTCTCTCACGCAGTATCAAATTAGATAATATCTTTCGCAGTCTGTGACATAGACTACACTGTGGGAAATACTTTCCGAGCCGCCGTAGGAGAAGCCAGCTATGAACTTGTGGGCGGTGTGCATTAGTTACAAATCTTTTAATATTGCGTGCAATTATATAACTGTTACAACAGTTACTTTACCCTCACAGTGACAATTTAGTATATAGGCTAATCTCATGTATTATGTTGCATTCGTAGGTATCACGTTGGTATTCAAAGGTAACATTTTGAGCATGAATTGGCTTGTCTAGTCATTATACAGGGTGAGTAAAAAATATTGACCCTGATTGTGTCCGCCATTTTGAATTTTTAAATAAAATATATCTAACATACGCGGAATCATCGAAAAGCCTATTTCATTATCTTTAATTTGCTGCAAAGATAATTCCCATCGGATAAGTATAGGTCGAGCTACAGTCTTTTGAATCAAGTAGTCAGCTTCTACCCATATCCACGGATTCCCATTTGAATGCACGGCGACCAACTAAAATGATTTCTCAAAATGGTGATATGGGTATGTCTATGTTTATGTCAAATAAAGTAGTATCTTAAATGTGTAAAAGCCTAGCCTGTGATAATGGTAAGTTTTATTTCAAACCTTTTTTTCAAAATGGGACATATTTTGGTTTACAAATATAGACAATCCTTTAAATCTCAAAAGGTTGTCACCGATGTCTGTTCCTTCATATGGTATGATTCATTCACTTGCTCCAGAAACTGATACATTTATCAAGTTAATTTAGTTTCCCATTTTTTTAAGAGTGATGAGGACTTAGAAACATTACGAGGGCATCGATGGTATATTGTGAGTAAATTTTGTGGGGTTAAATAGTGTCACAT
>JAMKCH010012455.1:0-27565 GCA_023653785.1 Ophioderma brevispina | reverse complement strand
TTTCCACACTAAAATTATAAATTTTTGCCGTATTTTACTGACAACAATTTTGCCAAATAATTACTGTGAAAATTACAGTATACTGTAAAAATTGATTCAATCAAAACACCGAAAAATATATATTTGGCGAGTTATTACAGAAATTGTGAATGTGTTGAAAATAAAAAGCACTGACGAACACACTGACTTAGTAGGTCTATCCACAAATTTTAACCAAAATTTTATGGTGCATATATATAAGTCTATAAATTTTTAATCTTGATGATATGGCCTTCACCTCAAACCCCATCTGTAAGGTTTCGCGCCGATATTTCAGCCCGTTTTGAAATAAGAGCTAAAAACATTATTTTGCAATGCCCATAGAGTACTATGTAAAACTAATATTGGTCGACCAAAATGGGGCATATGTTCGCTCATAACATCCAAACCAAACATCCTTTAGTCCTAATATTTCACAGGGTAAATGAGAAAAACAGTAGCTTTCTACTGATAACCAAAATTTTGACCACTTCGGGTAAAGTCTGGGGTCATTAGCGATCGGACCTTTAATTTTGGTAAAACATAATGCATTAAACGGTAAAATATAAAGTAAATTTGGATGGAAACTATAAAAGCTGTAGTTTATGGGATTGTTTTCCCTGTAAGATTTACAGTATTTTTCCTGTAAATAACCTATTGAAAGTCCACAATAGTACATAATAATGCTGATATAATTCAAAGTTCAAATTGGAGCCGCTCTTATAAATTTAGTTGTAATAGGCTTGGAAAATTGGACAAAAAGTATTTTGCTTGATTTTTAAATTACGGCCAATTGTCTTTTTCTGATCCTTTTATTGTGTAGTCCACTGTAATTTTTACAGCGCATGTTATTTCGTCAAATACAAGATGCATGTGGTAAGTTTAACCCTCGTCTACCGAAGGGGGGATGGTTACCACCCCCTCCCTTCAGTTTTTTCCCCGGCTTGCTAAAACCCCCTTTTTTGGTGCCAAATTTTTAAATGTAATTGTCAATTGACATGTTCCGCTCCTTTTAATCCAAAAACAAACATCCACCGGGGTATAGGTAAGATACAGGGTGATCCCAAAGTGATGGATAGGGGGTGCCCCCCCCCCCCCCCTTCGGAAGAGAAAAATTCATTTTTTTTCGCCAAAAAGGTTAGGAAAATCAGATTTGCATGCGGTTTTTGACACTACTTGATGGGAAATGACTAGTTTTATATAATGACAGCATTTTAGAGCTATAATAAGGTGTTTGAGTCGCTAAAATTGCGAAATTTTCGTACTTTCCTCAACATATGACATCATGGTGACGTCATAATGGGGATGTTAGTACTTATTTTGGTACCAATGGAAAGAAGAAACTCTAAGCTATCCTTTGGTACCAAATTCACAGGAATCGGGTGTTCAGTAACGAAAATCACAGGGGGGTGGTAACTACCCCCTTCGGGAGTTTTGTTACAAAAAATGGCTCAGGTAAACGAGGGTTAAGCAAAAATGCATTTTAGCTGTGTTCTTTAGGGAGCGGTCATTATTTATGCCGGGGGGATGGAGGATTTCAACTTTTTTTCGGCAAAAATTTTCGCGTTCCCCCCTCGCTTCCGTTCAAAAATTTCACGTTCCCCCCTTGATCATGCCGATTTCCCCATTTAAAAGTTCATGTTCCCCCCTCTATTGTTGATGAAAAATTTCACGTTCCCCCCTCTCTCTTACAAAAATTTTTCAGGTTCCCCCCTAAAATCCTCCATCTCCCCCTGGCGTAAATAATGACCCCTCCCTTACTAGACGTAGATTATAAGATGTCTTGACTGTCTAAGCGACGATCCGGGCGCTGAACAAGGCAAAAATGAGCCCTCAGTTTTGAATCGCGCCAGTTGAGTTTTATTTCATTATTTTTTTTATTGTTTTTGACATAATAGTTAAAGGATTTTTATTTTGTAATGATACAACTATACGGTTCATGAGAATAATTTCACGAATACCCTTATTTCATTTGAGAAATGTTAATACAAACATGCATGTATTAAATTATGTAAATTGTGCAAAAAATAGTAACAATTACTCATTTTACACCTGTTGCTGGAAATTAATTGATTGTTGAAGCTGTAATTAAGTAAAAATGATTCAAATCAGCTATGTTAATTATTTCAAAGTTATAACAACAACAAGACAATTTGTAACACCAGGAAAGTCACACACAAACACTAATGTACGTAGTAACTTATTTTCACTTCAATTTTTTATAGATAGTTCAAAAACTTATTGTTGAAACCCTTTCACGTTTTGGTATTATATTTGGTCATTTTAATTTGCAATATATTATAAATAATTTGAAAGGAAAGTAATGCATATAAATTCAATGTTCTTATTTATTCCCTTTATTTCGGTATTTGTGTTCATATCAGAGGATCCCAGGATCAATTCTCAGTTAGATAGGATTACATGAATAAAAGTTACTAACATGATTAATTTACAGCCAAATTAAGATCAATAATGATATGTAAAACATAGTACCTCAAAATCTTTTTCGTTTTTCCTCTTTTCTTTGCTATATTTCCCCACATACCTATAATATTATTTTGAGTTTCATCAACTTAGTTGATTAATAATTAAACTAACTTGATAATTTCTGTATGTACCTACTAAATAAGCGCAATAAGTAATGTGATTTTGAGTACACACTGCAAAACATAGGGTGTTAAAATTAACACCGCCGGTGTTCTAGGAGGACCACACCAAGGGGGTGTCAAAATTCAACACCTTTGGTGTTATTTAACACAATTTGGTGTTAAAACAACACAATAGAGTGTTAAAATAACACCAACGTTGAATTTTGACATCCTTTTAGTGTGATCCTCCTAGAACACCAGCGGTGTTAATTTTAACACCCTAGTGTTTGCAGTGCATGTAGAAAAAATATTATTCACATTATCAACCATCTCAATTAAAAGTACATTAAATAAAGATTACTCATTGAAATTACTCAATATAATGGAATGCAACCCGATTACACTTCATTTTATTGAGTGGATAGAGGAAATGATTTTCCTTTCAATTCCAATAACGAAATATGTTTAATATGAGAAAATTATCATTCTTCATTTTCAATAAATACCACTTTCATAATCACAAAATTTGGGAATTTGAATTGAAATTAAACGTCAGAAGTCTTTGAAATACAAAATATGACCTCTGCCATATTATATTTCTGAACAATCCTACATATGCATATCTTCACCGATCTTTGAAATACAATTTAAGCATTGAGCACCGCAGTAGAAATGCCGGCAAACTGCCATCTTTACCTCATGGTTTCGTGTTTACTCATAGAAAGTTTTCAACTATACTGTACGAGTGCTGTGACTCCAAAAGTGAAACAAATACGCAATGGTCTGTTTGATGACAAAAAATAAAATAATATCCATGGGAATGTCAATTTCATTTCAAATTGTACCAATAGACACTCCGAAGTCGTTTGTACGATTTTTAGAAACATCATTTGACACTAATTGCCAATATACTCCTCCTATAGTTTTCGTTAATGAGAATTAAAATGATTTCGTCCGAACGCCTCGTAAAATTAATACAAATATAAATGACTTGATAGTAAGATAAAACTTTCTTCTTGAAAAAATATTGATCTTTGATTCCTTTTACTCTTTTGATACTTTTAAAAGTATCAAAATATACACCTTCAAGCAATAAACAGATACGTCACAACTTCTTCCACTTAACGGGTTATGGAAGTTATTATGTCCAATAATTCCCAGGGTTTCAAGACATACACTTTGGATGTCCTTAGTGTACTTACACATGCAGGCCGATGCTTCAATATGGAAATACAGCAAAATGCTGTAAATTGTATGTCCAATTTACCAGGCGTATAAAACAACTACAACTGGAGCTTTTATTCGATTTTTTTTTCGAGTATCAACATTATCGTACATTATTATGAATTTTCAATTATACCATGTATACTGTTAAGTACTATGATAAAAATGTTATACATTTTACAAGAAAATTCTGGCAGCAATTCTGCTAACAAAACCCCGTAAAATACAGGTTTCCATTCAAATTAATATATTTATAGATTGATGTAATATATTTTACATTAAGTATTACATTTCATTTAATCACTTCTAATTACAAAATTAAAAAAATAGAACCTCATCAGTCCTCTTTCTAGTTTCATTGGCATATTTTGCCTGTAAGAGATGAATGACGCGTGAAAGTCATACAAATGCATAGTCATTTATAGCTCACTCACCAGGCAGAAGTATGTTTAACATGTTCAATACCACCTTCTGAGGCATCCGAGCGACTCTTTTTGAGTACGCCAAACAGTCCAATGCGCATTCGTCTCCTCTGAGACCATAAGAAACAGATGAACGTTTTTTATTTTTTAACAAAGTTTTTTTTTTAATATTAAATTTGACAAGGAAAACAAAGGATACTTGAATTGAAAGCGTGCTCAAATGAAAGGACGGTTCAATGTCCACAATGTCCACATAAAACCATTTTCCTAAAAATGTTTCAAATTTTCAAAAATATATGCAAGTTTCATAATTCCTCTAAAACTTCAATCGCCCGGATATCTCGAAATGTGACTTTTGGTTCGATTGGCCTGTTTGGAAGATTCGCGACGAATACTGTGGTATTTCATGCTTCATGCGGCGCCAACTTCCTTTTTCGAAGGGGGTGGCAAACGCTGGCAACGTTCATTTTGTGGGCCAACTTCTAGGGGGGCAAAATATCAAAAAATTTAGATTTTTAACCCATTTTTTGGCCCAAATGTGTGATTTTTTGGCTCCAAACCGCTGATTGTTGCCAAAAAATCTGTCCATTTTTCTTCCAGCCGGGGAGGGGGAACTGGGGCCAAAAAAAAATGGGGGAACCGCCATGCCATCCCCTTCCCGCCACTGGGAGTTTTACTCTATTTTGCGAAACGCACGAAACGCCTATTGGTTTACCCGGCTTTAAGTCCGCCATCAGTGATTTGCTAAATCAGAAAAATCGAAAAATCTAAAAAATCAGATTTTGGCGTATTAACACACGTAGACTCCTAACATCCCTGCAATGAGAAGGCCGAAGCAACCTAATATAGATAACATCCTAGATGGTTAGTCAGTACTGTCCGTTCGTTACAATTACTACAACACGTAATTGAATGGAGTTTCTTATCGTGGCATATTGCCGTTTTCTTCCTTTCCTGGGGGGAACTCTACAGTTGGAAACAGTAATTATGGGGATTTCAATAGACTTATCCTTCAATTTTAAGGCTATTCCTGCAAATTTCAAAGATTTTGACCCTCTCTGATAAATCATTGATAGTGTGCTTTTAATGACCGTGCATAACATGATGACTGAATAAATCGTGTAAACCAATTGGCGTTTCGTTTCGCAAATCTTAGCCATTTTTAGGAAACTTTAATTTGTATCTGTATTGAGTATGAAGAGATACTGCATACGAAGAAATTTCCATCAGTATGATCAATTATTCATTTAAATGTGTCCATAAAAAAAACAGAACCGAAAGCAACAAAAAAAAAGGTTATGCACTACCTATTTGAGAAATTTGCACCATATAACTTGTGAAATAGTTTCTTGCTGCATCCTGTAAGGAAAATGTTTCTCATCATCTTTATGAAACTTTTTATGGCAACCATCCGCTTGTTCCTGACATTTATAAGTTTATTAAAATATTGTTTTGGATGGTGCAAGTAGGAACCCTGGTTTTTCTGAATACTTATGTCAATCACATTAAACATTGATTTCACTTGGGAAAATGAGTGAGCTAATTGGATATGTTGTTAGCATATTGGACATTTGAACCGCCTATGTTGATAGTTGGTATGTTGAGACCTAGTAAAACATATTTTTCACAATATGGATATTAGTTTTACATTAATGTACATTTGAACTGCCTATGTTTTTGATATTTTGGTATATGCTAATAAACATATATTCACAATAGAACATTTGAAATGCCTTGAGGACGATTGTTGAATAGTGGACTTGACTTGGAAAACCTATCTTATGTTAACGTTTAGCGGGAGCCCGCGCTACGCGCGCCCCGCTAGCTGAGTAAACCGGAGTGATGCACTGAAACAGTACCGTGTGGGCCAGGAGATATCGTCCTCCGGCTCACTGTCGGGACAATGGTGAAGAAGATGGTGCTCTGTGTGCGAATTCAGTTGACTCTTCCGCAACATTAGTTTTCAGCTTTTAATCCGTTGTCCATCTATGTAGCCGCGTACTTGATACCTGCCAGACTATGATTACTTTTCAACACAGGTCACTGAAACAGAAGCGATCACCGGGCGATCACTGATGAAGAAGGTGACAAAGTGCCCCACAACACCGCAACCACACAGCTATGATTAAGCTGACAATTTTGGCATATTGGTCGCTGTTCTAGCTTGACCCTCTAGTATATCGGTCATGTTTGGCATTGTGTATTGCCTGCCATGAGGGACGACTTTGATTGGTACTTCTTGGAAAACTATTTGCCAAACCTTTTGAAGTACCTCCTGGAGAAATTCTGACCAAATCACAGATGACAGTCTTCATCATTTTTGTGTTTTGTAACATTTTTAAAAAAAAAAAAAAAAAAACAAACAAAACAACAAACATCCTATTGATTTCGTGTACAACTGAAGCTCATGAAGTTTCCCCTTGCCGGCCGACATCCGAATAAATTTTAATATTGTGGCGGTGATTATTTTGACAAGTTGCACACTATAATCAAGTATGGACAAGAAAATTGATTGACATGATGGGCATGAGATGCACATATTGCTGGTAATAACTACATAGGAGGGCACTTCCATCTTGGAGTTGACGGTTTGTAAGGCTGTTAACTATTTGCACGCTGATCAATTCTGTATAAGTTTATAACACATAAGTAAGTGGCAATTTGAGATTGCCTTTCGCAATAATTTGTATGTCATTTGGGATGCCATCAAAAACGAACAAAAGGCTATGTCTTCTTTTACACACTCATTTAAATGCATGTTCACGCCTCATGACAAACACACACAATTTTGAGAATGTTTAAACAATAAAGACCAAAAATTGACCAAATTCATCTTTTGAGCGAGTATACTCGCCTGCCGCACGCAAAGAGTTTTAAGACCGCAATTTATCAGCACCGCTGTCACCCAAAGACCCCATGTATTTTTTGAAAATGTCACCCAAAGACCCCATGTATTTTTGAAACAATGTCACCCAAAACCACCCATGCATGTAACTTTTGAAAATGTCACCCAAGACCACATTTTTTGGACGTTTACCTATCTAATCTACGGCCGCACGCCGAGATGCTGTCCCAATGTAGCTCCAACTGTCCCTGTGTGTCCATTAGGTGGGGATGTCAATGGATCCTGCTGGATGTCTCGAGCAATCACATCAATTGTTAAACGAGGGGCGACGACCCCTTGTTGTGGCATGGTAACCTTCCAACATGTGACGTCTGAGACTACTTGTCAATCGCAGATGACAGGTGACCGGCAAATCGTGCACGTGCGTTGGGCACACAGAAGACGAAACGAGGACCATCTCCACACATCTGTGCCCCTCTGCGGCCCGCGCAGGACATGCTCTGTACTCGACAAGAAGCTGGCGCAGTGCATCCAGTCTATCCTGCAGCCCCCTCCCCCCGGAGGTGGAGGGGTGCCCCCCCCCCCATGGTCTCATGGCCCCCAATCCCATAACATGATTCTCTCTACACAGGCTCTAAGAATTTCAGCTTGGCTGAATTGGAGATTACCAGATTGGCCATAGTGTGTAGTTTATTGCAGGCAATCAAGCTCGCCCCCTGCGTTGACATGAGTCTCCCCTGTCGGCAACACAGGACCCTAGATACCCGAATTCCCTGACCTCTTTGAGTTGGCTACCATCTGCTTTGCAGACAGGTCGATGAAATCGTCCTCCTCATTGACAGCCACATATTCAGTCCTCTTGGCCTTAGATGTAGGCCGACCTCGTCTGCACATTCCCAAGTGATGTCAGTAGATCTTGTGCACCACATATCAGATCAGCCGTTGGAGCTAGGATCACCTGCGCGCCAAGCCGTGAGACGCTGACCCACGCGACGTCCGGAACGCCCGGGCCCGATGGAGTCCCCGTCGTCCATGATGTCAAGACTCTGTCGTGAGGATTGCAATCAACCACGACACAAGAGACAGGGAGAGAGTATCTTCCCCGGAGATTCCAGTAGTCGTTCGGAACTCCTTTGTGGCCCATCCTTGTCTGCCCAAAGCTATATGGGTTATCATACATGATTACAATTTGCCCCGACAGGCCCCACCGGACACGCACTGGGCGAGAACCTGCAGCAGCACAGCATGACATCCCTGTTAACACTGGCAAAAGCCTTGGAAAAATCTTCGAACACAATTGAAGCTTTCTCTTGGAAATTCTTCTATGATCCTTCTGAAGGGCAAGTAATCTGAGGTAGGTTTATCTGCCTCTTGCGAAACCGTTCTGGTTCCGTCCTGAGAAGGGATCTATCTGAGGTAGTGATTCTGTTGAGCATCATGATTCGTAATCCCATAGGCCGAGTGGTGTAAGTGTCGTCCTTAGTTCTCTGTAGGTTTGCGGTTGTTGGAGGTCGCCTTCTTGGGTAGAAGGAGTGATGGAATGAAATGTTGAAAGGCAGCTGGTTTTTTCCCGTGTCAGTGTATCCAAATTCCAAAAGTTGATCATGGAACAGTGGATTCCTCCAGACTCCTTCGGAATGTGTGTCGGACCCAGTTCTTGGTGTTCCCCACTTCTTCAGGCAGATCCGAAGCTCCCCCACAGCGAAAGGCCCGCCTGGATGGGAAGGGTGTTCTCTATCTTGTGATTGAAGAAAGGTTCACCAAGGCCAGTGTTATTCTGAACTGGTCTGCCAAGTAGAGAACTGAAAGTTGCGGTGAGACCATGTGTCAGAAGTCATGTTCAAGGCCGCTCTTCAGTTGTTTCACCTTTGATTCTTACAGGTGTGCCCGCCTTCTTATGGTCACTCCCTCAAAGCCTCCCAGGCATCAGCATTCTTGTATTCAAGATGTAGGGCGTCAACGTGCTTCAGCCCCGGACCCAACATGCCCCCAGCACCACCCCCCGCAGCGTCATCAGTGCACCCGCCAGCAGCACCAAGGTCTCGCCCGGAGCCTCCGGTGGTCATTTAGTACGGTGCTTCTTGGTCAGACCTGTTCAGTTTTTCCTGGCCTACCGCCGACTTTGCCGCCCGAGGCAAAGGCAGCAGTCCTCCTCCCCCATGCAGCTCCCCCATGCTGCCATTTCTTTGTTGGCCGAAGCGAGGACATCACATACTGCGCCGGAGTTCCCGTCCCCAAGCTCATCAACAAGATTGTTGTAATCTGTCATGCACCTCACAAGTACACACACCGCTCACAAGCTTTGTATCCCCCACTCTTCCCCAGTCTATGTTTCCATGGGATCTCTGGAGGTGGCCCACTCTGATGTACGATAAACCCTCTGGCCCCGCAAGAGACACCCTGCGATCGACCCAACACCCCAAGTGTTGTAGCTCTTGAGTTCTTAATGCGGCCATCCACCCCTCCTCTCCGACCAGAACAAGTCCAGCCGGACAAGTGTCTCCACCTGTGCGTCGGTGTGTCTCCACAGTCTACTGAATTTGGAACCCGGTAAATTAGTGTCAACAAGGCCAATTGCTCGCATGAAGTCCTTCATGTTACATTCCATTCTGTTTAGACTCGTTGTTGCAAAGCAGAACAGCGCGCCCCGCCAGGCCCAAGCCACGCGCAATCCCCAGGACGTACAGAAGAACTATGGGGCGAACTGCACTGGTGGCAGTGGAAGTTCATGCACAGTGAGAGACAGCCTCTTCCGGATAGTCGCCGCGGGGGCCCGCAACAGCAAATGACTGTTGCTTCAGGATTGCCCGTCAGTGTAAGCTTCAAGATGCGCTCATCAAAGTTGACAAGGCTGGTCACCTAAAGACCCTTTTTGGGAGAAAAATTTTGATAAGTTTCACCCAAGACCTCTTTTGTTTTGTATCCTCTGTCACCGAATTCCCCCGTGTTGGAACGCCAGCCTTACACCCATATCCATTTCTTATGGGATCCCTCCCCTGGTAACCTACCTCGCGTAAATATTCCCTATGATGTGTTACAATACAATACTGGAACGATACCATGTTACCGTGCAGGTACACGGTTTACAATCCTGTAACAACGATTGAACGTGGCAACAGGTAAGTTGAAATCGCAGGGGCAAATTTTGCTAACACCATTTCTTACACATTCAAATGATACAACAAAATTTAAATGCATTAAAACCTAGGGGTTCCAGCTTGAAACAAAACGTCATCTCTAAAGAACATATTTCTATATCAAATGGTGAATAATCTTTCGTGGACCCCTCTAGAAATTTTCTAATTGTTTAAAAGTTGCAGCAAATTTCGCAGTTTTGCATTGCAATATCAACTCGTGGAGGGATTATGTAGTCTGCAAGTCGAAATTAATACCTACAGCATTTTTGATTAGTCTAGGAGTCACGCAGGCGGCGGGGAATCTATATACACTGTAGATTTGGTTCCCGCCCCTAATTCAATGTTGTGTAAACGACGGTAGACTGTCAATTTGTGTGCATCCTCTTGGGGGTGTGACAATTAGCGACCCAGGGACACTAGTGACCTGATGAATTCATCAGCTTGGTACGGATAAACTGTAATTATGGATTGGTACATTTTGTGACCCCCCACTTTTTCGCGATTCCATTGAATGCAGCAGCCCTTGACCGGTATAATAAAGTACAGTATATTCCCTGCACTTTATTCCGGTTCAAGGCTGCTGAATGTTCAACTGGGAGCAGGCACAGTGGGTGCAGTAAAATGTACCAACCCCATAATCTGACATTTATTCCGTATAAAGTTGATGAATTCACTCAGGGCATAGTAACCCAGGGCTCCGACGTAATTGTCACAAATCAATCTTGTGCCTTCTTATTTTCAAACACTGAATTAGGAGGGAACGGGGAGGGGGCAATGAAGTTAAAGTGACAATGCGCTTCAAGCTTATATCCTTGCATAAACTGCTATATTAACAACTGTTCCAAAGACTTAGTGAAACAGTTGTAAGACTTCTGCATCTTGTGTTTTGCCAAGATGTACATTTATTAAAGAAATGTAATGAGCACTTTCAGTGTGGCATGGTTTTTGTTTATTGTGTCTAGTACCAATATGACTAGGGACGTTAAAACATTGGTAAGGTAATCGTGAAACGGAACCTGTGTTTCTTTAGGGTTACTCAATTGTGTCTTGTATAGCTATGGACCGTGAAATGGCACCTCTTCTATAATGATCTTCTTTTAGGTTAACTTTTTAGAGTCATGAGTTTCATGTTCTTCAAATGGAAGGTTTATCATGCAGGAAGAAATTTCAAAACACTGGAAGATCCAATACCAATAAAATTTGTAATTATTTTCACGTGTTTAAAGTTTCAGCATAAAAGAATGTTAACGTCGTGTTTGTATTGGGAATATTTGACATATGTTTTGTGAATAATCGTCTTGCGCTTGTTGTGTCTTCCACCGTAGTGGTGTTTTTTTATTGTTTGCTGGAATTTGATGTCCTAAAAAACGTCTTCCCACATAGTTGTTTTTTTTTATTGTATGCTGGATTTGATGTCTAAAAACCGCCGTTCCACCTAGTTGTTTTTTTATTGTTTGCTGGATTTTTGATTGTCCTAAAAACCGTCTTCCACTCTAGTTGTTTTTTTTATGTTTTGATGATTTGAGTGGTCCTTAAAAAAACCGTCTTCCCCTAGTTGTTTTTTTATTGTTTGCTGGATTTGATGTCCTAAAAACCGTTTCCACTAGTGGTTTTTTTATTGTTTGCTGGATTTGATGTCCTAAAACCGTCTTCCACCTAGTTGTTTTTTTTATGTTTGCTGGATTGAGGCCTTAAAAACCGTCTTCCACCAGTTGTTTTTGTATTGTTTGCTGGATTTTATGTCCTTAAAACCGTTCTTCACCTAGTTGGTTTTTTGAGTGTTTGCTGGATTTGATGTCCTAAAACACCGTTCTTCCACCTAGTTTGATTTTTTTGTTTGCTGGATTTTGAGTTCCAAAAAACCGTCTTCCACCTAGTGTCGGTTTTTATTGTTTGCTGGATTTGATGTCCTAAAAAAAACGTCTTCCACTAGGTTTTTTATGTTTGCGGATTTGATGTCCTAATAACCGTCTTCCACCTAGTTGTTTTTTTTTATTGTTTGCTGAGATTTGATGTGCCTAAAAAACCGCTGAAACCTAGTTGTTTTTTTTTATTGTTGCGGATTGATGTCCGAAAAACCGTCTTCCACCTAGTTGTTTTTTTTATGTTTGCGGATTTGATGTCCTAAAATCGTCTTCCACCTAGTTGTTTTTTTTATGTTTGCTGGATTGAGGTCTAAAAACCGTC
Source organism: Ophioderma brevispina (assembly GCA_023653785.1). Taxonomy (NCBI): domain Eukaryota; kingdom Metazoa; phylum Echinodermata; class Ophiuroidea; order Amphilepidida; family Ophiodermatidae; genus Ophioderma; species Ophioderma brevispina. The sequence goes on along the minus strand of JAMKCH010012455.1, from coordinate 15,144 downwards.
TTCCACCTAGTGGTTTTTTTATTGTTTGCTGGATTGATGTCCTAAAAACCGTCTTCCACCTAGTGTTTTTTTTATGTTGCTGGATTTGATGTCATAAAAAACCGTTTTCACCTAGTTGTTTTGTTATGTTTCTGGAGTGATGTCTAATAACGTCTTCCCATAGTTGTTTTTTTATTGTTTGCTGGATTTGATTGTCTAAAAACCGTTCTTCACCTAGTTGTTTTTTTTTTTTTTTTTTTTTTTTTTTTTTTTTTTTTAAGATTTTTTAGTTTTTGATTTTTGTTATTGTTTGCTGGATTTGATGTCCTAAAATCCGTCTTCCACAGTTGTTTTTTTATTGTTTGCTGATTTGATGTCATAAAACGTCTTCCACCTAGTGTTTTTTGTATGTTGCTGGATTGATGTCCTAAAACCGTCTTCTTAACAGAGTTGGTTTTTTTATTGTATGCTTGGAATTGATGTCCTAAAAACCGTCTTCCAACTAGTGGTTTTTTTATTGTAGGCGGATTTGATTTGATGTCTAAAAACCGGTCTTCACCTAGTGTTTTTTTTTTATTGTTGCGGGATTTGAGTCATAAGAAACCGTCTTTTTCCTAGTTGTTTTTTTTGTTATTGATCTTGTGAGATTTGATTGTCCTAATAACCGTCTTCCAACTAGTTGTTTTTTTTTTTTTATTGTTTGCTGATTTGATATGTCTCAAAAAACCTGTCTTTTTCCTAGTTGTTTTTTTTTATTGTTGGTGGAGTTGATGTCCTAAAAGTAAAAAAGGTCAAATACGACTTCATGTAACGCACTGTAATGCTGCATTCGTACACAAGTAAGGCGGTTTTTGTTCGGTGTGAAAGCAGATATGTCCGCCAGGAGCCATGCATTCGGTTGTGTGAAAGATTCTAATGTTGCGTGAAGAGTCAACTGATCGAATTGAGTGCCCTATTCATTAACGTTGTAGCCGGGGCCCCGGGACTGGTGAACGCCGGACTTTAATTACGTCTACACGGCTCCATAACCAAATTAACGTTGCGTGTAGAATTGGACTGAAATTGAAAACCATTCGGTACCGGTGTAGCCGGACTATTGAGTACGGCGGGACTATAATACTTCACACCTGGTAATGATTGCAACCTTTCATTAAAAGACAAGTATTTTACAACACAATGAATAGTAAATACATAAATATATCCCCAAATCCTGAATTTGCAGGATTTATTGGAGCAAAAAGGCTAATGACAAGGATGCCCTTCATGACTCCGTCAATCACACTGTTTCGGCGGTTGGGCCTTGCTCTTGCAAGGCAGCAGGTGCTGGGAGGCTGCATTGGCTCTCTAGAGCTGACGATCTTGTAGTAGCGCTTTCTTTTCCATTAACGAGGGTAAACCAGTACAAATTATTTGGCTATAAATGTCATATTGTAACAAAAAAACACACCACCAAATAAATATTTACAAACAATCACGAAAACTTTTAGAAATCGAGTTTTAAGTTATATGTCGAGTTAGAGTTAGATTTCGATTTGAAATCTAGTGTGAGAGTATCGACATTCGACGTGAAATTCTCATGATTTCTTAGGTTATTTTTTTTTATATTTTAGTAAATTGGAACGTTTTTTAAAATTGAAAATAAAATAAGTCTTTACCATCAAATTAAGGAGTAATAAAAGAAAATATTCTAAATTAATTTGAATGTTTACATCGCGTTTTGAATTGATTGTACTGGCTCTAAGGGCTTCTTATCATTGAGAAAGGGAAACATAGAATAGGATAGCAACTAGATCAACCCAGGAGACTATGACCGTTACGTATGATGAAGTCATGTGCAATGTCGAGTGGGTTGTTGACCTTTGACTTCATTTTGCCGACATCGAGGGCCTACACGATGGCATATAATAATAGGTTTAGATCCATCAATAAACTACTTTTAGATTTTGCGCCAGACCCAGATGACCCCATTTTGACTTTTCGACTCTATGGATTAAATAGAGCGTTATCCAGTGGTTATTGTAACCAAGTTTGGGTTAAAGTACCTTCTTTGGTTGATGGAGTACAGTGGTTTTGCATATTAACTCATTTGCATATCTACACGTGACCTCTTGGGGGCCAATATTTTGTTCACTAATGGTTGTGACATTCTCAGCACCTTTTGCACAGACACCACCAATCCAAGTCTTCTTGTTTGTTAGATTATTGCACTTTTGGTTGATGAGTTATAGTGTTATTATATTCATCTAACTTAGCTCTGTGGCATATCTATACAAGTGGACCCCCTGGGACAATCTTCTGTTCTGTCGTTCACATATGTCGTCTTTACTGAACCCCCTACCCGCCACTTTTGCACAGACATCACTATCTAATTTTATTGTTGTTGAGATAAACATTTTTTGCATCTTAATTAGATATGGCGGGCCATTGTGAATGTTAATTGATCTACGATCGCTTATCTGTCACACACCGATAACACTGGCCATAGACGATGCTCCCCACAGTGCGCAGTTTCGTCCAGTCATCGACCCTAATCTAGAAGAAGTAGGCGTCAGAAGATTTTTTGAGTTTTTTTGAACACATTTGACATAAAGATCTACTCGTGGTTGATGGATATAGCGGTTTTTGCATTTAATTAGCTCATTTGCATATCCTATACACGTTACCCCCTGGGCCAGAAAATTCTGTCACAATGATTCGTCTCCGACAGTATCCGCAACTTTTGCACAGACTCAACCTATCCAAGTTTTAAATCGAATTCGATTTTGATTATAGCATTTTTGCCATTTAATTAGAGTCATGCCCATTTGAATGTTAATGAGTTCAGATATTAATTTCTGTGTACAAGCTGTATACACTGACAAAGACTATGCTCATGCAAATTTTCAGCAGTAGTGCACCTTATCTGTAGAAGAGGTAGGCCTTCCACGATTTTTAGTTTTTGACTCTAAATTGACCACTACGAGAGGTCAAAGGTCAACTATGTGACAACAACAACCCCTGATGTAGCGTGGGTCATTGGTTTCTTCGAGATTTGGTCAATATCGGCCCAGCCGTTTGGCAAAAGAAGGCGAAAAAGCGATGATCGGAAGAAGAAGGAGAAGGAGACTAGGCATCGATTGTGCTTAGAAAGCACGAGTATATCATTCGGTAATATTTGCACTGTCCCATGTGACCTTTGACCCCATCTATTGTACAAGGCCCAAAGATTAGCAAGAATTTATGATTTATTTCACTTTGAATGATTACTTTAAATTGCATATCAATTTATTATAAATTAATCTAAGTAGCATAATATAAAAAGTAGACGACTCCAGGAACTATGCCCGATTATTCATTTGAGACCTTTGACCCGTTAACGATGGCTCACAGAGCGGGTTCGCTGTGGCCTCTTTTTTCACTTCTTTCTCATTGAGCCTACAAGAAATGGGGCAGAGCTGATAGGTCCATTAAGAATTGCTTTTATTATTTGACCCTAGATGACCCCACTTTTGACCCTTGACCCCTTATTGTGCACTAAGTATAGAGCTTTTCCCCAGTGGCTCTTGTGAACACATTTGACATAATATCTACTTTGGTTGACGAGTTATAGCGTTTTGCATATTAATAGACTCATTTCCATATTTCTTTTTTGCACGTGCCCTGGCCAATATTCTGTCACTTGATTCGTCTCGACATTACCGCAACTTTGCACAGACACCACCTATCCAAGTGTTACAGATTTTGAGATATAGCATTTTGCATATAATTGATAATGCCGCCATTTTGAATGTTAATGAGTTTCCGATATTAATTCTTGTACAAGCGTATACACTGACCACAAGACGATGTCAGCGGAATTTTCCGTATGTCGCTCACCTAATCTGTAGAAGAAGTAGCTCAAAAGATTTGTAGTTTTGACCTCCATTGGACCCCTACGAGAGGTCAAAGGTCAAATATTACACCCCTGGTGTAGCTTGGGTCAGTTTCTTCTGACCAATTTTGACTCAATATCGGCCAGCCGTTGGACACTAGTAGCATTTTGAAGCAAGTGTCAAGAAAGAAGGAAAACTAGGCATAGATTGTGCTTAGAAAGCACGAGTATATCATACGGTGACTACTTGCACTCAGGTGACCTTGTGACCCAATCTATGTACACAGTATAAGGGTTGAGTCAGCAATTCTTCTGACCTAGTCCGGTGATTATAGCATTTGATATCTGGTGTGAGGTCTTTCTAAAATCAAGACGAAGCCGTGTTCCAGGTTCGCGCCACTATGACGGATATGAAACAAATGCGGCAACAAGTTTCTTGCGACCAAGTGCTTACTGCTATATAACATATATGGGGGGAGGACCTAACTGGGGGGAAGAGCTAAATAAAGAGTTCCGGCAAACAAATTGTGGGTTCTAAGTATCATTTTAAAAACAATTGCGCCAACATGTTTTAGCGATATTTTGAATACTTGGACTTAGGCAAGTTAAATTTCCCCCGCGTATCAAATGAAAGCGTGAATTTCTGCATTGATAAATGTATGAAAAGCGGCAAATTGGGTAATTTTACAAACCCAAATCAAAGGGAACTACATGGCATTCAGAAGATGAGTGCGCCACATGTATCAGTACGCGGTCTAGCAGACGTACGTAATGCGTGTATTATAGTATAGGCGGTTTCAATAGTGAAACTTTGCAATAGTAGAAGGAGTTTGAGGCCATTCGCGGTTGATGGAACGGCTGGTTTTGTTACTCAAAGAACACTATCAGTGATTTGAAAAATATTTGAAATTTGCGGAATAGCTTCAAAGTGAAGGATAAGTCTGTAGAAATTCTCATAAGCTTACCTTTTCCAGCATGTAGAATTGTCAGAAAAGGAGAAAACGGCAGTTGTTCCAAGATACGATCCTCATTAATTACGTGTTTAGTAAGTGTCCGACCGTATTGACAGTTATGACTAAAATCTCTGATCTGTCCTTATTAGGGGGCTTCTGGTCTTATACGGTGTAGAGTATGTTAGGCCACTGTACTTGTTAACATACATGCACAAAATCTGATTTTGATGATTTTTCGATTTTTTGCTGAGTTTTAAGCAAATCACTGCTAGTGTCTTCAATCAGTATTGATGTCTTTTGCCATGAAAATTGAATTTGGCTGGAAATATTGCATTTTGAAGAAAACTGTGCGCAAATCTGCTTGGACATATAAAATCCAACGATATGACCCAAAGACCCCTTACTAGCACTGAGTCTAAAAATCTGTGTACACTCCATATGGCGCTTTGCATCAGGGGTTCTTCTGACCAAGTCTAGTGATTATAGTAATTGATTTGTGGCAGAAACAGCAAAAGGAGGGTAAGAGCGGACAGGACATGTAATACCACTGCGGACCTTTGACCCCAATCTGTAAAAAACTCCATCGGGGCTTGCGTCAGCGGATATTCTGACGAAGACTGGTGATTATAGCAGTTGACTTGTGGCAGAAACAGCAAACAAGGAGGGTAAGCGCCGACTGACCTCTATGACCCCTGCGTGACCTTTGACCCCATCTGTAAAACACCCTGTATGGCACTGGGTCTGGGGTTATTCGGACGAAGTCTGGTCAAGATCAAGTTAAAACTGGTAACACTAGTAGCATTTTGAAATGTTAAGAGGTTGTTAGAGAGACGCCCCTTTTTGGCCACTAATGACTTGGATTCAAAATCTGTGAAAAGCCATATGGCCAGGCATCTGGCAATCCTGTGACGAATGCATCGATAGAACATGCAAACTGTGGGAGAGTAGGAAAAGGGTGTTAGCGCGACAAGGACCGCTGGTGACCCTACGTGACCCTATGGTCAAACTGTGAACACCACCCCCCCCCTATTGAAACTTGGGTCAGGGGTTCTTGTGGCCGATTCTCGTTACAATCTGGCCAAACATCTGGCACTAGTAGCATTTAAAGCGAGGTACAAACAAAGAAGAAGAAAGAAAGAAGAAGAAATCGAGAGAAGGCAGTATATCATGAGGCGGCACCGCATGATATAAAGAAAGGAAAGCGAGAGAAGACAGTATATCATGAGGCTGCAACCGCTGATATAACTAGCAGCGATGTGCTTTAGAAGCACGAGTATATCATGCGGTAGCAATTTGCTGGACACTGACGACCTTTGACCCCAGCATGTACGGCACATACGGGCCTTAGGGTAGTGTTTCTTCTGACCAAGGTCTAGTGATTATAGGAATTTATAGAATTAAGGAATTTATGATTTCAAAGAATGCCCATTAATCGGCTCACGTGACCCTTGCAGAGCAGAACTGTGCTTACAACCCATAAGGGTCTTGGGTCGGGTGGTCTCTGACCGCATCTGGTGGCCCTTAACCCTTATTTTATGGGCAGAGGAAGGATTTTATAGACAATTCAGGCGAATGCCCCTTTAATCGACCACGTGTACCACCCCATAAGGGCCGTGGGTCAGTGGTTCCTCTATGACAAATCTGGTTGTAATAGGTTTATTCTGTAGGCAGAAGAGGATTTTTTAGAGTTCGAAGAATGCCCCTTTAATCGGCCCACATGACTTTGACACCAATCTGTGTACACCATAGGCGTCTTGGGTCAGATGTTCTTCTGACAATATCTGGTTGTCATAAGCGTTTATTCTGTGGCATAAGGTTTTTATAGAGTTCTGCGATGCCCCTTTAATCGGCAAGGTGACCCCTTGACCCCAATCTGGGTACACCCCATAAGGGCCTTGGGTCAGTGGTTCTTCTGACAACATCTGGTGGTCAAAGCATTATTCTGTGTCAGAGGAAGGATTTTATTACAGTTCCGACGACGAATATGCCCATCTAATCGCGACACGTGACATTTGACCCGAGCTGTGTACACCCCCCAAAAGGACCCGGAGTCGGTGGTTCTTCTGACAGCAATCTGGTGGCCATAGCACTTATTTTTGTGGCCAGAAGAAGGATTTTCGGAGAACGAATGCCCCTTTAATCGGTCCACGTGACCTTGCACCCCGATCTATGTACACTCCATAGGGCGCCTTGGGTCAATAGTTCTTCTGACTAACATCTGGGGTCAGGATATTTTCGGCGAACAGACAAGACAGAAGAAGGATTTTATAGAGTTATTATCGGCAGAAGAAGATTTTATAGAGTGCCGACGAATTCCCCTTTAATCGGTCCATCGTGACCTTGACACCAATCTGTGTTACACACCATAGTCGACCTTGGGTCCGTGGTTTTCAGTCCAATTTGGCTGGCAATCGGACAAAGATGGTTTCTAGTAGGATTTGAAGCCATGGTACAAAGAAAGGAAGAACTAGAGGCAACTTGTGCTCGAAGAGCACGACCCTAGCGTGGGGAGACATGACCTTTAACCCAGGCCGAGCACAAATTTTTTTAGAGTCTGAAGCTGCTTCATATGCATGGGGTCACGTGCTCATACAAACGTGAGAAGCTGCTAGGGGCCCGGACCAGGTAACCTGTCAATCAAAGAAGATTAGGTATGTGTGCGCTTTATTCGTTAATGGTTATTTAAGTATTACAAAAACCGATCATCTGCCACCTGGAGTTTCTTGGCGTACGTGTATAAGCGCCGTCTTATAAGCAAAAGGTTATGGGGCGATGCCGTTCATTCTGACTCAAAATTTTATCTATATTATTAAACTCGAGATTGAAATGGAAACTCAGAGTTGGAACTGCGATTTACACGGTGGTAAGTATAGGGTTACCTGGTTCGGCCCTCTAGCCGATTGTTACAACGTTGCATATAGCAAAATGATTTTTAAAATATTTTTCACATTAAGACCGGAAGTACCCTTTTAATGTCCTTTGACACATGATGACACACCTTGGTGAGGGTTCTGGAGCTGTTCGTATTGCAGGGTCCGTGCATGGTACTAGCATATAACATGTATATGGAATTTTTGAAGATTTTTTAAAATTAAGACCGGAAGTTCCCTTATGACCTTGACCCCAATAGTGAGCACACTTTGGTGAAGGGTCTCAAGCAGCCTCATATGCATGAGGACATTGACCATGGTACCGTGCAAAAATGGGCCAGTTGAATTGTGATGAATTTCACATTAAGGAGGAACGGAAGTTCCCCTTAATGACCTTTGACCCCATATTGAGCACAACTTTGATGAAGGGTTCAAGCTGCTTCATATGCATGGTCAAGTGACCATGGTATCTTGCATATAACAGAATGAATTTTTGACATAATTATTTTCATTTAAGACCAGACGAAGTGATCCCTTAAGGACCTTTGACCCCCATATTGGGCACACCTTTGGCGAAGGGGGTTCTCAAGATACTCATATGAATGATTCACGTGACCATGGTACCTTGCAAAATGGAGATATGGATTTGAAGATTTTTCCAATTAAGACCGGAAAGTTCCCCTTTAAGACCTTTGACCCCATATTGAGCAAAACTTTGGTGTAGGTCTCAAGCTGCTCATAGCATGAGTCACGTGGCCATGTTACCTTGCATATAACAGATATGCATTTTTGACAAATTTTTTTTCATTGAAGACGGAAGTTCCCCTTAAGGGCGGAACTTTGACCCCCATATTGAGCACACCTTTGGCCGAAGGGTCTTCAAGCTACTATATGCATGAGTCCCGTGGACCATGGACCTGCAAATGGCAGATATGAATTTTGAAGATTTTTCACATTAAGACCGGAAGTTCCCGTAAATGACCTTTGACCCCATATTGAGCGCAACTTTGGTGAAGGGTCTCAAGCTGCTTACATATACATGAGTCAAAATATGAATTTGGGAATTCAGACCGGACGTGTCCCCTAAGTACCCCTTAATGACCTTTGATCAAAAATTCTGTGTACACCGATAGGAGTCTTGGGTAAGCGTTCTTCTGAGCAAGTCTGGTGATTATAGCAATGATTCTGTGGAAAAGAAGAAATTTATAGAGTTCCGACGAATGCCCCTTAATCGGTACACATGACCTTTGACCCCCCCAATATGTTACAACCCATAGGCGTCTTGGGTCAGTGGTTAGGTCGGAAACATCCAGTGTTATAGCACTTATTGTGGACAGATGGATTTTATAGAGTTCCGACGACGAATGCCCCTTAATCTAGGCCAAGGACCTTTGACCCCAATCTGTGTACACCTATAGGGGCCTTGGGTCAGTGGTTCATTGAACAATTTCGTGGCAATCGGATAAACCATTTGGCACTAGTAGCATTTTTGAAAGTTACCGGAAATGGGTGGGAAACAAGAAGCTAGGAAGAAAGAAACCGCACGAATACAAGCCCTAGCCGATGCTTCGCACACGGCTAGGTAAAGAAAAATCTCTAAATACAACAAGACCTATCCGTGCTTCGCACACGGCTAGACGCATAACCCCGGAGCCGCGCGCAAGTGGCTTGTAGCATGCTAAAACTAACACGGGATCCGTCTGCTCATTCAGTCCACGGGTAAGGGTATTTAGCCGGCTGACTTTGTTTTCAGTTTGTAGATCTTATGGACCATCTTTTTCACATTCATACGGGGAAAATGAATATTAATTATAAAGAACAATATACAGATGTTGAATCTTAAAAAGGAATTTATTATGGGAACAGCCAATTTTGGAAAAAATAAAGATTTGATGACGTAACGGCATTGATTGGTTTATTATTTGCTTCGGAGAGACCATCCCATTCAGGTAAAAACGTCGTACGTATCCCTACATTGCAAAAAGCAACCGATTATGTCGTCATCGTACGTCGGTTTTTGAATCAGTAGGGAAAAGGTTAAATTTTGTACTGTTTAGACATAATACACGGTGTCTTTTGGAAAAAAAATAGCACTTGGGCAGAGGGGTCATGTACAAGATTGATGTAACATAGTCGGATTTATATAATCGGTCGCCCCCGAAGCGCAAACTGATAACTGAGACTGACACGTGACCTTGGTTACCTGACACGTGACACCAAACTATTCATCTTGTTACCATTTATAACTCCAATACGGCAAAGCACAAGCATTCTGTATCTCTGTTGTCACAGCGTATCGATTCAAGATGTTGAGATGATATACACGTAGGTTCTGTACAGGGAGGGTTAGGACACGATCTGTCGATTTGGGTCATGGGGATTTCCAAACGGTAATGTGTGTGATGAAAACTGCTACATGCATTTGACAGGGCAGTCTCAGTCCCCGTGACATTAAAAATCATCTCTTAAACCTTTGTTCAAAAGATCTAGTTAATTATCATGATAATTAAGAAAAAGATATGAAGTTCACAATCAATCATGCTTCTGTTAAATACCTGGGCATTTTACTCAAAACTCCAGAAACTTCCCCTGCAAGAGTAATCTCTATCAAACATAATACTCTTGAATATACGCGCCATGGCTACAGAGCTATGGCGCTTCTGTTAGCCATGCGCCACCGTCGATACACACACTAATATCAAACCAGCCATATTATATATTATACACCCCAAAACATTGCACTCCGATAAGGGACCTGGGGCCAGTTTGATACGATATACGTTGGCGAGAGTGGTACTACTGGGGCTAGTTTTATATATGTGGGGCGAGGTGGTACCTGGGCGAGTTGGTACTAGCTGTGGCCAGTTTGTATATGTTGACTCAAAATCGCTTGAAACGAATAGGGCGGGGCGCGCCGGTAGCGGGATTGGTACCGAAGCGCATGTGAAATGAGGGTTAGAGAGATTGCCCTTGGTTTGAACACCTGAATGGATCTATGTATTCAACTTTGCGCCACCAACTATGGGCTTGGGTCCGCGGTTCTTCTGACCAGTTCTAGTGATTATAGCAATTTGATTTGTGGCAGAACAGGCCAAAAAGGAGGGGAGGGTAAGGGACCGACTGACATGTAATGACCCCGTGGGACCTTTGACCCCAAATCTGTGAACACCCTGTATGGTACTTGGGTCGGGTTATTCGGACGAAATATGAGTTACATCAAGCCAACTTGGTAACACTAGTAGCATTTTGAAATATTAAGAGGGTTAGAGAGACTGCCCCTTTTAGCCCTAAATGACTTGGATTAAAAATCTGTCAACAAGCCATTAGGCCAGGCATCTGGCAATCATGTGACAGAATGGCATCGATAGTAGCACATGCGAAACTGTCGGGAGAGAGAAAGTAGGGACAAAAAAGTGTGTTAGCGCGACAATGACCGCTATTGACCCTACGTGACCCCTCTGGTCAAACTGTGAAAAACCCATAGGGACCTGGTCATGGGTTCTTGTGGCCAATGTCTAGGACAATCTGACCAAAACGTCTGCATAGTAGCATTTTTATGCGAGGCGGAGCGAGTAGGTACAAACAAAGACGAAAAAACGAAATCGAGAGAAGGGCATTGATTCATGCGGTGCACCGCAGTATAAACTAGGCATCGATTGGGCTTTAGAAAGCACGAGTATATCATGCCGGTGGAAATTTGCTGACCACTGACGACCACTTGACCAAAGCTAGGGACGGCAACATACGGGCCTTTAGGGTTAGTGTTTCCAATTTGGCGCAATCGGACAAAGTATTTGGTGCTAGTAGCATTTTGAAGCAAGGTACCAAGAAAGGAAGAACCAGAGGCAAATTGTGCTCGAAGAGCACGAACCTAGCTGTGGGGATACAATGGACCTTGAACCACCAGGCCTGAAGCAGCCAAATTTTGTTTAGAGCCGGGACCAAGGTGCTCACATGCATGGTCACCGTGATCATACAACATTGCATATAGAAATATGATTTTTAAAAGATTTTCACATAAGACCGGAAGTGCACTTTTACCTTTGGACCCCATGCTGAGCACAACTTTGGTGAAGGGTCTGAAGCTGCTTCGTATGCAGAGTCAAGTGACTATGGTACCTTGAATATAATCCATATGAATTTTTGAAAGATTGTTACATAACGACCGGAGGATTCCTCTTTAATGACCCTTGGACCCCCTATTGGCACACATTATGCGTGAAGGCTCAAGCACTTCATATGCAAGGAGTCACGTGAATGGGGTCCCTTGCAAATGGCAGATATGAATTTGTGAAGATTTTTAACATTAAGACCGGAAGTTCCCCGTTAATGACCTGTGACCCCCATATTGAGCATACCCTTTGGTGAAGGTCTCAAAGCTGCTCATATGAATGAGTCACGTGACCATAGGTACCTTGCATATAACAGTATAAATTTTGAAGATTCTTTACATTAAGACCGGGAAGTCCCTTAATGACCGTGACACTATATGGAGCCCACCTTTGGTGAAGGGGCTCAGCTACTTCATATGCACGAGTCACGTGACCATGGTTACTTGCAAAGGCAGATATAAATTTTGAGATTTTCACATAAGACCGGAGGAAAGCTCCCCTTTAATGACCTTTGCCCCATATTGAGCACACCTTTGGTGAAAGGTATCAAACTGCGTCATATGCATGCGTCACGTGACCATGGTACCTTGCAATAACAAGATATGATTTTTTAAATTCAGACAGGAAGTGTCCCCTTAATGACCCCTGTAATGACCTCGATCTAAAATTCTATGTACACCTCTTAGGAGTCTTGGGTCAGACGGTTTCTTCTGAGCAAGTCTGGTGGCTTGTATAGCAATTGATTTGTGGAACAAAGGAGGAATTTTATAGAGTTCCGACGAATTTGTTTTTTTTTCCCCTTTAATCGGTCACATGACCTTTGACCCCAATCTGTTTAACCCCATAGGGGTATTGGGTCAGTGGTTGCTTCTGCCAACATCCGGTGATCATAGCCACTCTCCGTAGCAGAAGAAGCTTTTATAGAGTCAACGAATGTCCTTTAATCGCCCACGTGACCCTTTTTCGACCCCCATCTGGGTACCCTATAGAGTCCTTGATCAGTGTTCTTCGACCATTTTCATGGCAATCGGATATATATAAACCGTTTGACATCGTAGTATTTGAAAATTACCGAGAAGTGGGGGGAAACCAAGGAAGATGAGGAGAAAGAAAATCGTGCTTCGCACACGGCTAGTAAAGAAGAAGAAATATAAAATACAAAGGACATAGCCGTGATTCGCACAAGGCAGGTAAGGACCGGGGGCCAGTTTGTATACGATATACGTGGCGAGTGGTGATGTAGTTGGTACTACCCCTGTGGCTAGTTTGTAATGTGGTGCGAGTTGGTACCTGGGCGAGTTGGTGCCAGTACTAAGGGCGAGGTGTACTTGGGGCCAGTTTGCGTGACAAACGAATAGGGCTGGCGCGCCGGTGGAGCGGGATTGGTTTACCGACGGCCTGAATGGGAAATTGAGGGTTAGAGAGAGGCCATGGTTTGCCCCGCTGAATGATAGGTATTTAAAATCTGCTGCCACCAAATATGGCCCTTGGGTCCGCGGTTCTTCTGACCAGGTCGAGTGATTATAGCATTTGCTTTGTGGCAAGAAACAGCAAAAAGGAGGGTAAAGGCGACTGACCTGTAATGACCCCTGTGGGACCTTTGGCCCCCAACTGTGAAACATCCATGGATGACACTTGGGTCACGGGTTATTCTGACGAAGTCTGGTTCAGATGAAGCCAACTGTACTGTAACACTAGTAGCATTTTGAAATATTAAGAGGGTTAGAGAGACTGCCCCTTTTTGGACCCCCCTAAATGACTTGGGATCAAAATCTTGTGTACAAGCCTATATATGCCGGCAATCTGGCAATCACTGTGACAGAATGGCATCGATAGCACATGCGAACTGGGAGAAGTAGGGAAAAGGGTTTGTTTAGCGCGACAATGACCGCTAGGACCCTACGTGACCCCTATGGTCCAACTGTTAACACACACTATGGAACCTTGGGTCAGGGGTTCGTGTGGCTAATTCTCGTTGATATAAATTGACCCAAGCGTTTGGCACTAGTAGCATTTTAGCGAGGTACGCCGGTACGGGTACAAAACAAAGAAAGAAGAAACTAGAGACATTTTGTGCTCAAAGAGCACGAACTTAGTCGTGGAAGTTTTGCACATTTGGTAATTTGACCTTTGACCCTTAACATTGGCACATATAACAGGGTCACGTAGACTTTATTCATCTTTCATTAATCCCTACAAGTTGTTATGGTATTTTTGCAATATGGGCAATTTTGGATTATTGGCATATTTTGACCTTTGACCCCTAAAACGATGGGTCACAGAGTGGGGTCACTGTGGACTCTTTTTCATTAATTCATCTATGCCACTCACGATGGCCATATTAGATTAGTCAATTAAGCTTCGTTCAGATTTGACCCTAGATGAGCCCATTTGACCTTTGACCCCATGTTGTGAGCACGGATAAAAAAGCTTTATCCAGTGGTCTTGTGAACAAAATACATTTATACCTAATGTGGTTGATGAGTTATAGTGTTTTTGCATATTAATTAGCTCATTGCATATCTTACAGATGACCCTTGGAGCCAAAATTTGTCATATGAATCGTCTCGACACCACTATCCGAAAAACTTTGCACAGACTACCTATCCAAGTCTTATCGTTTTTGAGTTATAGTATTTTTGCATTATTATTAGATATTGGCGCCATTTTGAGATGTTTAATGAACTCCGATTCGTTTATTCGTTGTACATCCTATATATAGGATTGGTCTAAGATTCTGGGAACAAATTTGGAAGCTATAGCTTGTTGTCTGTAGGACAAGTAGGCTTTCAAATATTTGAAAAATGGCGGCACTTCCGGTTACGTGCTTGACCCCAATCTGAATACCCCCATATGAGCTGGGTCAGCGGGTCTTCTGACCAACTTTGGTGATTGGGGTATAACCGTTTGGTACTAGTAGGGTTTTTAAGGAGCATTGGAAGGGAAAGAAAAAGAAGAAGAAGAGAAGAAATGGCTGGAATACAGGACCTTATTCGTTGCACGACTAAGGTAAGGTAAGAAGAAACTTACATCTGTCTACAGATCTGAACCCAGTCGAGGGGTATCTCAGAACAGAAGTGAACCCTTAATGACTTTGACCCCTGGAACCCTATGAACTTTGGTGAAGGATTCAAAGCTGCTTCGTATGCATTGAGTCACATGACCATGCAATGGTTATCTAACGATGAAAGAGTTGTAGCCGTATTTGTAAAAATGAACTTTTGACCCCTATGACGTGATCAAAATTTCATTAAGGATCTGTTAGTAGGGGGTGTCAATCAAAACTACACCACATCCAGAGTCATGTGCTATTATACTCTTTAATCGGTAGAAGTAGTAGTGAGTGAAAGGGAACGTAATTTGAAGTATTTTGACCTTTG